>WJFB01000854.1:0-44930 GCA_009870185.1 Pygmarrhopalites habei | reverse complement strand
TTTAGTCTAGTGGGGTCCAGACAAGTCCGAAAAAAATTATTTTGGCGAGTGGTACCAAAAATAAATCGGACCATACTTATTTATGGACCTGTTTACTTAATAATTTATTATTTTTATTGCCATTGTTGAGTTTACAATGTTGTTTTATACGAATACTCTCCCTCCCTCCTAAACTGTATACCTTCATATCAATTCATTTTTAAAATTTATTTGATGACCACGAGTAGGTGAAAATTTAGTTCTCTAAAAAAGAGTCATTTTTAATTCGTTTCAACTAGAGGGAGGTGCGTTTGTGTGTGGGGTAAAGGATAAATCATTTATTTTAATAATTTAATTAATCGTTGTATCCTTTTCTTGGTGATATTAATTTTGAGAAAATAATTATGACATGGATCATCTCACCCTTCCATTTTGTTGTGAGGACATACTGTTATATATGGAGGGATATGGGTGTGTTGTTTTGAGATCAGTTGGTGTGTGGAAAAATGGAGGAGGAGAGTGTTTACAATCGTCCCGGCTGTCTCTTGGGAGTGTGTGTGTGTGAGGGGAAAAGAGTAATTGGGATTTGATAGGTATAATTGGTGCTTTGACATGTATCAAATAGAATGAGAGAATGCCATTGTTGTAGGGAGAAGAGAGCAATAAGGAATTTTTAAAGTGTGAAGGTGAAATCCATTGCGTGTTTTTCTGTAATTGAAATTGTTGTAGGGAAAAGGAAGGATTGTGTTGAAAGGGGTAAAGAGGAAAATCACGCAAGGCTAGACAGCTTGACGAAGGGAATTTCTTTTTCTCTCTTTCAGCCAAGACTTAACCTCTCTTTCGCCTCCTCTCTATTTGAGTCAAAGTTGGGAGGGGGGAATGGGAAGGGAGGTCCGAATCTCCTCTTCGAGACAATACTCCTTGATTTATCTACATACTTTGTCTCCCATGGATAGATGGGCATCCTGTATAGTGATCTACGATCTTCCTCTCTCTCCCTCTCTGTGTATGTGTGTTATGGTAAAAATGAAGGAGTTTGAAAGGTGAGAAAAAATAGAAAAAGGAGTTCTCTTAATATCCGGGACGTCCCATTTTCACATGTACGTATAAACGAGTGTTTGACTGAATGAACCATGTCTTCAAGATTAGTCTTGTTGTTGTTGTGTTGAGTCAGTTGAATGGCGTCCATGTCCTTTATGCATTGTGTGTGTGTGTGGGACTGAGAGGGGAGATAAGGAGAAGAGAGGGAGAAGGAAGAGGAGAACAGTGTGCCTTGTGCCATCAGATCCACATCCAAAGTCGTTCAAGCTTTATTTTGTGTGTGTGAGAGAGAGGACTGAGAAGGTAAAAATCAGGCTAGAACCTTTTCTCCTACTCACTTATACATATAATTTCCTACTATTATTATTATTATACGAGACGAGACACACACATTTCTGTTGGTGGCATTATGAAAAAGTGAAGTTATTTTTGTACCCCATTTATTATATCCACTGGATTAAGTTAAATGTCAAGAAGACCGTTTATTTTTGTGCATGAGGAGTAGCATATGCATTGTTATAGTTTATGGTGAACAGAACAGACGGAGTTTGTATGAGGGCCTTCTTGAAGAACCATTTCTTATCATATGAAAAGTCTTGTTTGTAGAACAATAATGCAATTTTTTACAATTTTAAATATCATGAAGCAAATCAAAAAAATATTTTTTTGCATCACTTGATTTTAAATAAATTTAGATTTTTTTTGAATTCCCGTGATTAATTTTAAAGTTAATTTTGTATCTTGACTCCTTTAAAAGGAAATTCTCAGTGAGAATTAAAAGAACTAGTTTATTGCCCAGAAAAGGCTTATTATGATAAATGTTTTATGGAACCACCCACGTCAATTCTATTTTAAATAATTGAAGATAATGCGACTGGTCAAAATGTTATTTAAAATGTTATGGAAAACTTTGTACACGATTAATTTGGGCTATGACTAAGAAGTGGAGTGTTCAGTAGTTCACTCATTTTTTTTTTACAACTGGAGTGTCCAATCATGAGAGCTAGTTATTGTGAGCAAGGATTTTTTTGGAATGTCAAACATGGAGCTATAAAGTGTGGATTTTTATTGGCAAAATACTGACTTTGCGCATTATCGATATATAAGGAAAATAGATAAGAAAAGGCGATTAAGTCTTTAATAAACGTTTGTAAGACGTTTGTAAACGACTTTATCGCCTTTTTTTGTCTATTTTTCTTATATATCGATAATGCGCAAAGTCAGTAGTGAGTAGAAAATATCCATGATTTGTCCTTCGTCGGTGTTGTCTGGCTGGCTAATATAATGTGGATGGTTGACTTGGTGTAGGATCAGGACGAGGATGGTCGTCGTCGTTGTTGTCGTTTATGGAAAATGTTTTTTTACCCCTAGTTCTTTTTTTTCTGTTCAAAAGAACAAGAAAAGCTATTCTTGTTTGAGGAGGGGGAAGGAGACGAGAGAGATTTCTCAATCTCTTGTAAATTTATTAGAGAAACGTGATCTTGGACGATTTCATGATCGCAAGTTTTTCTACGGCTCCTTTGCTTTTTAAGTTTGATGGGGCTGATGTTCCTTCCATGTGTGTGTGTGTGCATTAAAAGTCCTCTCATACTGGTTGTCCATTTGAAGAGGAGTCATTGTTTATTTCCATTTATTACCGTCTCCTCCAACTTGACTTGTCATCTCAAAAAACTCACTCTCTCCAGCTAATCGTATTGTCTGCCGCCCCTTTTTCCACCTCTGGAAACCTTTTACCATAACCCTATAACACAACAACTATTCCCTCTCCTAATCTAAGACTTCTATATAAAGTCACCTACCAATCCACAAAAAAATAACGTTTCCTCAAATCTTTCATATTGCATTCCGAAATATGGAGGGAGGGCGCACAATTATATGGTCCATCTATTATATTTGTATCCCTGGTTTGTGTATTGAGAGAGAGGAACATATGGATTTTGAAAAAAGCATTTCAACGTTCTTTTGAGAAGGTCAGTCAAATCTCAAAGTGTTGGGTTACATGTCACAAAAAAAGGAGTGAGAGGACAACAACAAAAAGAATTTATGACGGTAAAAAATCCTCTCAAAATTTTATAAATATTTGGGGACTAAATAATATCGAGAGTTTTTTTCCACTAGACCCATCATCTATTTTAACCCAGATTCCCTCTTTCACATTTACACTAGTTGGGAATCCCAGGTTGAGAGATGGAATGTGTGTTGCGTATATACCTTAAGTAGACATTCCCTTGATAATCAATTTACGAGGAATTTATTCAAAAAATTCTTTTCCTCTCAAAGTTGGGTAATAAAATGGTGGAGAGTTGGTCCGAGTGGAAGAATCGTAAGATGAAAACTGAAAAGAGCAATTTGGACAAAAGTGTTTGTTGCTTCTCTTCTGATTTGTCATGTTGTGTGTGTGTATCCTCAGGAGGAGGGTGAAAAGAGAATTTATGGATGTTCTCTCTCTTTTACTCACAAGGATGTAATTTTCTTGTGGAAAGTTCCCCCTACTCCATCTTATTTTACTTGGCACTCTGATTTCTGAGTGTCGAGGGAAGAGACGAAGAAACTGACCTTTAGCAATTTGGAAGATGTTGACCTTTGACATAGAATGAAGGGAGGACTGTGTATTAGCGTCACGTTGTCAGTAAATCATGAGGATATTTTATATTCAGCTGGTGGAATTAGGAGGAGAAATTATAAATAATAAATAGGGATGACGATGAGAATAGGAAATTCTCCTTCATGATATGTCATGTGATGTACTTGTGCCGCAAATACTGGGGGTTGAGCTCGTCTATTATTATAATAATCCTTCAGTGTAGTTTGGATTCTTCCACTTGATATAGTTGACATTTAAAATATCGGGAAATGGCATACCCCGTCGAGATATGTTTCTTGTACTTTTTTCATGTACTAAGGAATCTTCATTCTCCCAACTGAATTGATTTCCCTCCTCCCCTCTCTCTCTTCTCTCTGAATATATTTAATAGAAGGATCTTGGATTCACAGTAAGAAGAGGAGGACGGTGTATTGTACAGTAACAGTGTGAATTGTAAACCGACTTTTTTCTCTCTCTCTCTCTCTCTCTCTAGAGTTCGTGAATGAATTTAGAGACATTGGGAATATAATAGTAATGTCTAAGGGGTCCATAATATAATATGTGAAGGGAAGGGACTAGGTTTTTCCTTTTGCTTTCGTGTTATGTTGTTTTGTGTACGGAGATGTTCATAGCCGAACGTGCCAGAGTAGAGCACATTAAACATTAATACCGACTAAGTAATCTCTTAAAAGGTTCCCTTGAATTTTGATGATGATGCCTATGAGCCGTCGAAGAATCCTCAGGTGTTCCACGAGTCAGTCTCTCTCCTATTCGAAAACAATTTATACAAATACACAACTCTCTTCTTATTCCCTTCTGCTTTGTGCCGGATGTCGGTACTCCACTCTGTAGGAATGAAGGAGAAGAAAAAATTAAATTTGAAACTTTGTAGGAAGAGTAACTAGACTCTCCCTTATTCATGATATCATAAATTCTTTTCTCCTTCCTCCAGTTTTTATTTGTATCGTGTGTGTGTGGTCAACCAACCGACTCACTTAATAATCTATTGAAAAATACAGAGAAACGACTTTACGTGTTCAACCAAGCATAAAATATAAAAAATTTTCTTCTTTCATTTTCATTTGGCCAGAGGAGAAGTCAGGCTTTTGTCTGAATGTCAAATGACTGTGACCAACCAAGTTTCCTCTCTGGCTCCTTCTCTCCTTTATCCCTCTTCTCTCTCTCAGTGTGTGTGTGTTATGGAACGCACTAGGAGAGAAGTTCATGGTTTTTTTTTATTTTATTCTTTCTTACTGTTGTCAAGTATAAGTTGAAGAAGGTATTTAAAAAAGTGTGGCGAACCAAAAGGACTTTATCCCAGTCACATTTCCATTTCGTTTATGAATAATCATAATTTGTTAAAGAGAGAGGTGTTGGAGAGTAGTGTGCTTTGTGGAAACAATCGAGTACATTTTTATGTAGATTTTTCTATTTATGATTTGGGTGGATGAATTTTTCGGTTTTTTTCTCTCACTTTTTTTTGCTACTCTTTTACATAATGTGAAGGTCACTGTCAACATACTACGAGTTTTTTTCCTCCTCAGAAAATGATATGAGCCATTTTAACTACTTGAACAATATCCCATTTATTCTGGATTCTCCATTATGGAGATGACGAGAGGGGGAGAGTTGGTTAACAACCTATTTCCGTCGATTAGTAAAATTCGCAGAGAGTGAATGTAAATGGCGTAAATGGAGATATAAAAATAATGCAAGTGAAAAAACTTTCGTTGTGTGACTAATTTGTTTTCCCCCTTTTCTTTCTCGGACTGTAGAGCACACAAACTTGTGTGCAGTGTAGGAATGGAGGAGGAGGACATTTATAATGTGTGTAGAATATAGAGTCATTAAAACGCGTAGAAATGTACAAAAGGGTTTCTCCATGAACCTTAGTTCCTTCAAGGATTTGACTATGAGGGATTTTGTGCTTCATGATGATTATGATATGATATTGGGAGGAGGAGAGTGTGCGGGCTTTACTTGATGAGGATGAGGAATTGAGCGTATCTTCATAAAATCGTATGCTGATATCACACATATCTAAAGGGAGGTGGAAGGGGGTACTCAAGGTAAACTGAGGAGGTAAATGGGGGATCTGATGGAGGTCTTTGTCTTTGTGGTTGACTTGACTTGAGCCAGACACACACAAGGAGGGAGACATGGGAAAAATCCGTGTCGGCACTCCACAAATCAAAGCTTCAACAAAGGGTCCCATTTAATGTTTGAAATGTGTCTTAGTAAAGGTTATATGAACGTGGTCATTTATCCGTCATAATTCAAAATGGTGACGTTTTTCTTGTGGAAAACATGTAAATTCAAAGAGGTAGGATTTTTTGATTACAGCTTTACTCCTTTTTTGTCTTTTGTTCCCTGGCAATGCCTTGCATCATTACACGGTCATAAGGAGAGAAAGAGAGGCAGATTTACTCTTGTTCCTTATTTTTACTACTACGTTTAAGTAGTTGGTAAGAGGACAAGCGTCTCTCCTTTAGTTTTATTCTAGCCAGACATTTGATTGTCTAGAGTATTTTTACGGCTTGTGTCAAAAACTCCTTCCTTCCCTCCCTCCCTTGACACTTTCCGTCTCTAAGACAAACACACCACTGCAATTAGAAGCATTACAATTATATTTTTTTTAATAATAAAAATGGAGGTAGTACAAGATTTTATGACTTGTGTAATCTTTGTGCCATTGACACTTGTCCTGTGTTCTACGCTTTTATAAATAATATCCTTGGTTAATGGCTGTTCTGTGTGGTGAGTGTGGAGGTTTTGTTTGACTGGATGAACATGCTGTTGTAGTGCCTTCATCTTGACATGTGAGAGGGGAGGTTGTGGTTGTAAGTGTGAGAGATGTACTATTTTATTGATGTTTGACTACAAGTTGTTAGATTTAAATTAATCGGATCCTTGTTGTTCCCTCCCCCTCCCTCCATTTTTGTTTGTAGGTAGTGAGAGTCATTTTCCCTTTTGTTGTGATGCTTGATGTCAGGCTAACCTTGCACTGGATTATTAACAATTTTCTTTTTGGCGTGTGCGCTATCTGATCATCTTGTCCATAAGTAGAGTTGAATGCAATCAAGTTGAGGTGGGAGACACACACACACTTCTCCTCCCCTGCCTTTGTCCGCAAATGGCAAACACACACAATACATGAAAGAGAGAGAGAAATATCTGGTTCACTTTGCAATTGTGTTGTCTATCCCTCCACGTGATATCTTTTTTAAAATGTAATTCAGCCCACAATGAATTCCAGTAATCTTTCTTTATTTAAATGTTTCGAATATTTAGTCATGAACATCTTTTTTTACTTTTGGGATTTTTTAACCACAGAATTTTTCTAGCAGGTACATTCCCAACATGGAAATCCTGTGTACAGTAGTTGTGATAGGATTCTTCTACTTGTTTTTGCTAGTGTGCCAATTATTTCAATATTGGTTAATCTGTCTGCATTCATTATGGTTGATGAGACGAACAGGAGGATAATAATTGACCAAATTAATGATGATGAGCAAGAGTTGACGTGGAATAAAAAATTTGTGTGAGGTGGAATATTTTTACTTTATTAAAGTTTTTGTGAAAAATGTGTGGAATTAGAGCTTTGACTTCAGTGCGCAATATGATAGTCCTTAAAAGGTGAAGAGTGAGTGTGTGTCTTGTTATTGTGTAGTCAAGTCACCTTGGGAAAAGTTTTGACAAGACAAGTCAGCATAATATGCTTAACATATTATGTTAAGTACTCAATCAGTCAATGAATGTTTGTGTCGTCGTCGTCTTCTTCTTTGTGTCAGATGAATGCTAAACTAGATAGGCACTGGGAGTAGGAAAGTCATCATCATCATATGGAAGAAGGATTGGGTTGGTCCTCGGGATTTCTGTCTCTCTCTCTTTCTTGTCTCTGTCTTCCAAGAAAAGAGTGGGAAGTTGTTACGACATGAGTGCAAATAGTGCGCTCATCCTGTCAACTTTTGATCTCCATTTGTATGTACATTGTGTGTGTGTGGAGGGAAGTCCGCGTATAAATCAGAGTGCATGCGACAAGATTCATTCTGAAGTGACTCCAACAACAACTTTTTTAAAAATGAATTCTTTTGATGTACACACATATGGATGGATGCTCTTTTGAAAAGAGAGTCCAATGATTGTGGGTACTGTACACACACATGTACATACATAAAAAACTGATGTCCATCCACATCCACCTGTTTTGACAAAATTGTGAATTGTCATGGAATGAATCTACCCTTCCCTTTTCCCCTGTGAGAGAAGGAGGGTTGGTTCCATTGTTATTTTATGTAACTAATATGTGTAGGGGTTTTGTCCAACGAACAGCTATTTATGTAATTGACTTATGGGATTTTAAATTTTGAGCTACCGCGTAAATCTGTTTTTGTAGAGTGTATGTGTTGGGACTTGGTCCTGTTGTATGTTGTGGGTGATGGAAAAGTTGGTCTGTGTAAGATAATCTTGATATTTTAGTAATGGTTTATGCAACACTAAAGAAATTTTACGGCTGCTGTAATTCAGTGTTTTTTTTATTTGGTATAAAAGTGTGATTTGTACGGTGGACGTTTGGACATATTGTGTGTGTGTGTGTGTGTGTGCATGTTCATGTTGGGATGTAGAGTTTTAATATAAAGGGATCCCTCGTATTATAAGAGGAGGAGGGATAATAGAGGGGATAACCATGGAGGGAGAGAGACTGAGGGTTCCAGATTCCCCGAGCTGATTACACGTGTGTAAAGTCTCATTGTTTCTAGTAATAATACAGCTTGGAGCTGTCTCAGTCATGGATTTAGAGAACTGGTCGTCTCATAAATTCCCCTGTCTCTCCCTCTGTCTTTACTACCCATTCTTTTATCTGTTTTTCCTCTCTCTCTCTTCAGTCTTGTGACTCTGTTGAAGGAAACTTTTTTCTCACTTTTCTAACTAATTCTTATTGTTGTCATTTCATTTGGGTTTATTTCCTCTCCCTCCATCCATCTCCTCCTCCTCTTCTTGCTCTTCGTCTCCTTAACAAAAATGGAATTAGTGGGATGCTTTTAGACCCCAATACCACACACTCTGATCACGCCAACCCTTTTGTTTTCCCTCTTTTTTTCCATACTGTATTTTTCAAGAGAGTCTCGTGAGATGGAAATTCCTCAAACTTGAACTTACAGCTACTCTCCCATCCTCTCTCGTCGTCTCCATTGCATTGAATTGTGCGTCTACCTCGTCTCCCCATCTATTCCATTGTATTGTGTGTCAGGCTCAAGTCTCAACTGTGTACACGACCAATCTAAACCTTTTCACAACTTGCTTTTATTATGATGGTGTTGGGGAGAGAGCGAGTGTCTTCATTCAGAAGCCAAGCCTTCTGTCTTTCACACACGCAGTCAAGATTTTGAGACTGAGAGAGTACTTTACTGGAAGTTCCAGTCTGGAACATAATTGTATATGAGGGAAATTAAACCAGCTCCAAATAATTAATTTAAACAGATGCCAATTATTAATTCTAAATTATTTCTCAATTAATTTGTTCATTAAAAGATACTCCCTGTTACATTATGACTCTCTTTATCTGTCATGGAGAATTTGTGTGAAGGACATTGAGGACCTTTGCAATCAAGATATTCATGCTGCATTGAGTATTCATGAGTCTATATTCTACCTACATTTGGACAGTGTGAGGATTGAGATGAAGGAAGGTTCTCCACTATTATAGTAAATTAATCTAAAAAGGAAATAAATGTAAATTTGAGATAGGACTCTGATCATTGATACACACACACACAGAGAAGAGAACGTTTGAATGATTTCAATGTGAAATCACATAGAGTTAATTGAGTTGTCGTTGTGAACCAGAATGGTTAATGACACTCAGAAATGGAATCAAGCAGTGAACGGAATGAGACTATTCATAAAGGATGAAAGGGAAAAAAATCTTGTTTTTAGCACACGTATCCCCCCTCCTGCACTTGCAGACTTTTTCACACACTCCTCCTAATAAAAATATAATATAATACTGCTTTGACTTTGGATGGAATCTTGTGATGTGGAATCATTTGGTGTGTTGATCGATTATCCTGAGCAACCAGTTAGTTAGTTTTTAATTCCATTGTTCCGCACACACTGCACATCCATAATAATACATACAATGTACTCAATATATTATGGCAAGTGCGACGGTCACTTTTATTTTCTTCTTTATTGAGTATCTTCCCCTCCCCTTCTGTCTGTGTACAGTGAGGGAGGGAGGTAAAATTCATTGTTCTTTTTTTGGCTCTCGACTTACCAAACTCCATTTGGTCATATTTTTTCCAATCTGACTGGCTTGGCCTGTGTTTATGAAGTTCACATTTATTTTTAATATTTATGTCTTTATGAACATTCTAAGTTACTCTCTCCGTAGTTGCACACACCACATGTACTTTGTGTTGATTGTGGGGGGATAGGAGAATTTGAGAAAAATGACTTTATTTATGTAAAGTGGCGTCATTCTCTCTGTGGATGTTGGTTTGCGGTTTTCCATCCCTACAATTTTTCCACATTTAACATTGGAATTGAACATAAGGATGCGGCTCATGAGGAACTTGGCTCTTCTCATAGCTTATTTAAAAATTCCAAGGTAATATTTGATGATCATATTGCATTCTTTCATTCAATCCAAAGGTTACACCATCCACCATCCAAAATTGATGACTGAGGTGGGGAGGGTTTGGGGAGAGGGAGAAAAAAAGAAGTCTTTATTGTCAAGACGAAGAGGTTACGAGTAAAAATGCCGAGGATCCCTCGTATACTCCAATCTTTAATATCTCTCCCTCAGATAAATGATATGATACCGTAAATATGGGTAGTAAAGCCTTCTTTCGTGGTTGTCAAAAAATGTAAGACGTTTTTCTACCCCGATTTTTCGGTGTAGACTTGGCTAGGGTAGGATAATGGCCCTGTGGGAGATTTCAGATATTTGACAGGGTTGCAATTGTAAAAAAGGTTATCAGATATCCTATCAGAATGTGTTTACGGTATCCTCCCCTTATTATTGGTGTGAATGTGGTGAATGTGAGGAGTGTGATGAAGTTGAGTTTGCTTAGTTGCCACTCCCGTACTTAACACTGTCCTGTATATTATAATGCATGATATGATTATATGAATTTCCTCTCCCACTCCTTTGTCAAGTCATGACAACCTTTTAACCTATTCCCTTGATGATTGTCTTTGAATTAATATAATAATTGTCCAGACATTACCATCTTTTGATTTGTAGTTTCTCAGTCTGATGTGCAGGAACGAATCTTGAAGGGGACACACACACAGAAATGTATTTCTCAACTACTCGTACAGTTTAAACATGAATGACATAATTAATTTACATGTAATGATTTTTTTGAAGACGTTTCTCTCTTTTTTTGTGTCTATTGTGAGTCGGCTAATATATTGTATGTATACGGCAAAGTCAAGAGTGTGTAGTTTACAATAAGATTTGCCAACCATCGTCATGATGAATATACATCTCTTTGTGTGAGCTAATGATGATTCCTTATTCTGAAACTTGATTTTTTACTCTCCCCCTGTCTGTGTGTGTGTCATGAGTCGGCTAATGTGCAACATTGTTTGATTATGACAATTACACTGGATTTGTCATCTCGTCGTCGTGAACTGACAATGTGTCCACAAAAGCTAACAGCTGTATTATCTTGTGTGTTGTTGTATTTCCCTGAGAATTAAGTCTCGATTAAGAACGTGATAAAAACTGATTAAATTATATATCATGGGGAGGAGAGACTGGTAACAATGTGAAACAGAGAGAGAGAGAGAGGAGTTTAGCGAAGAATAATTGTAGAGTAATTTATACATAATGTAGTGTGTACTGTGTAGAGTAGTAAGGTGTGCCCCAAATGTAGTAATAATAATAAGTTTGTCGTTTTGGAAGGGAAATGCTTGAGAGAAAAGTACAATCGCACATTTAAATATGTAGAGGAAGTTGACCACATCAAGGCCACACTCACACAATATTGTGTGTACATTCGACTCACCACAAATCCTAACGCTCAGACAAAGAAACTATATTTATTACTGTATTTCATACATCATAATGGTTCCAGTCCTTTCCTTCTCTTCAGTTTTTTGTGTGGAAATATTTTTTTATATTGATTTTATGAGAAATGCTTGTGGTGAAAAAAATAATAAGTGTAGAATCTATACTGTAGATACAAACTAGGAGGGTGAGGGAACAAATATTTGACGTAGAATAGTTGTAGTCTACTAAAATTTAATGGGAGTGCAAATTTTCAGGGAAAAGAAAAAACGGTAAATATTTATGGATAATAATATACACATATTTTTTTTTGTTTCGGATCATTTCCTTCACACCCTTGAATTTAAACGTCTGTTGTGTTGTCATTGTAGGGGGATGGGATTGAAGATTTAAAATATGAAGAAATGGATGACTAAAGAATTTATCTTGTGTTATTGCGTGTGTTCAAGTGAGACGACATATTATGTCGGCTGTTATTTTTTTCTTGCGGAGAAAAAATCGAACTAGAGACGATATTATAAATGTAGTCAAGAGTAAACAAATGGTTGTCAGTTTGTCTCTGTTGGAATGAAATATTTTGTGGAATGTACTTGAGAGAATAAAGATTGTATGCGTGTGACGTGTGTGTGTGGAGCTCAAGGAAGTTTTACTCAGAGAGGAATGATGGTAACAACATGTTTGAGACATGTCAATGGATTTTGACGAATCCGATTCGTTAGTTGAGAAAAAGTTTAATTTTGAACTTGAGGAATCATACTGGATGGTCGGTTGGACTGTGTGTTCTTTCGTGATGACAGTCTTAATTAAGTATACGGGATATTTCTGACAAATGAAGTCCCTGAACTTCGCCTTTGAATCCTCAAATTTATTCTCTTCTTCTCTATTCTTCTCCTCCTCCTCTTGATGAGTTAATGTGTACAGAAAGAAAGGAGGTTCGTCGTTGTTCGTCTGTTCATGTTCTAAAGGATGTGTCGTATGATGATGACCAATGTTGGAGGGGGTATTTGTGGATGATGTGTGTGTGTTTGTTGTGTCATAGGGAAATATTTGAGATGCGTGCAATTTAATATAATGTATTTTGTAAAGGATGGAGAAGAAAGTCTTTGAGTCTTGTATCAAGTGGATGATGCACTCCCTTATATAGCCCTGAACTTTGATTTTCCTCTAAACATTTAAAGGATTACGAGATTAATTTTTTTTCTTCTTGAAGGAATAAAAACTGGATTATATAATACTGAAGAGTGTCTTCCTAGATATTCTCTCTCTCTTGAGACTCTCTGCATTTTACCCCTGAACTGAATCATGAGGGATGGAGAGAGGGAGAGAAATATATGAGGCATTTTGTATTCAACATTGACTATTCATACATTATACGAGGAGTATGACATTATTTAGTGGTAAAGTAAGTATGAGATTTTATTATCGAGTTAAGTGTCAACTTCAACTCTAATCCTTTTCACATGCATTACGTCATATCAGAGAGAGAGAAGGCCAGAGGCCTTCCGTCTGTTCCTCTCATACTTTACTTGGTCTAGTTTAAACCTCTCCTCCTCCTCACTGCATAACTCACAAAATGACTTGGACTTGAGCTTATACCATTACCACGGTCCCATTCTGAGACTTCTTGTCCTGTGTGTGTGTTTGTGTAGTCAAAGTATTTGTACCGGTGTCCAGCCTCTCTCTCTCTCTTGTCCGATACACCTTTTTAATGATTGTTTCTCAACCGTTTCATCTTATCTGCACTTTTTTATTCTCCCTCACGAACACTCCTCTAGACCTGTAATCAAGTCTAATGTCATTTCTATACACCTTGTCCCCTCTGTGTACTGTGTGTGTCACAGAGTGAAGAGACGGAAGTTGGGGAGTCCGAGACTCTCTCTCTCTCCTTGTTGCTCCTTACACGGGAAATCTTTAAGCTGGCTCAGACATTATTCCGTTCCTCCCTTCTTCATCCTATCTCTCCTCAACTCAATAAAATCTCAGCCTACCTACTGTGTACTTACAGCGTGTGAGAGATGAAGGTTTTTTGACTTTGCATCACTATGAACGATTACGTGGGTCATCTTTCCGCCGTGTCTAGTCCTTCCGGCAATGTTTTCGAAACATTGTCTGCTGTCATTATGACTATTTTGCAAAAATGATGGTTGGAGACTGTCTGTGTTAATGATATCATCTCGTTTTGGCGTTTTTAAAAAATGATCTAACATGGTAAACAGTAAATTTTTTTTTTCTATATTTTTGTTTACTGAATTGAAACAAAAAGATGGACAAACTTTTTTTAATTATCTGGTAATGAACTGAGGGGTAGAACAAATTTGTTCCTCGAACAGTTCGAACAGTCGTACAGACATAATAATAAATTTCCGTCACTCTTAATCATTCAGTGTGAGAGGGGGGACGGTCTTGAAATGGAAAATGGGAAATTGTTGTCATTGTGGAAAAGATTTGAGATTACATACTGGTCTAATGCCACCCGGTGATCGTCAGCAAGTTGTCTTTCTTCTTCAACGAGAATTAAAGTGAGGCCAGGAAGAATCAATAACCTTTCTGACAAGTTTCTCACAGTTAGTGCCCAAGATACGGGCCACTGTGTGTGTGTGTGGTTTGAAAGGGAAAAAGGTTCATTTTCTGAATTTTCTGAATATCCTCTCAACTTTCCTAATCCACCTTGTTGTTGTACTACATGTATACACACCTGATCATCCTTCTATTTCAAAGAGGAAGGTGAATACAAAAAACGGGGCATAATTCACCAAGACAGCCTTTTGAAAAGCGTGTAATTTTGTGTGAAATGCAACAACGACGTGTGTGTAGTGTGTAGGGCGAGGGAAGAGCATGGTGTGTGTTTTTTCCAATTTCTCTCTAAAATCCTACTCCAGAAGGCTGTGGCTGTGCAAGGCGAAATTTATACGGTCCATCAATACATTTCATTCTGTCTTTCCCTATTTTTTTGTCTTCAGCAGATTGTCCTTTCTATGAGTGTGTGTGTGTGTGTGTTCGTGTGAAGATTTACGTTGGCAATAATAATGGAAATGTACAAGGAGATAAGTAGAAGGAGAGGGAATTAATGAGTAATAAAGTAAAATAAAAACAAAATTTCCCCTTGTCTTTTTGACGTTGGGGCTGTGGAGGAGGAGAGTCTTGATGGGAGAGAGATAGAGAAATGTGTTGACGGAATGTATTGGAAGTGGAGGGAATAAATTAGTGAGGATTTTTTCTCATCATTAAGTTAGCGGGATTATGTTGAATGCAAAGGTCAAAATTTGAAGACAGAGACCATGTAAAATAAAATGAATTGTGTGTGTGTGGCATCGGTAGATGTAATATCTAATATTCTATCTAATATTCTGACTTGATTTAAAATTTTATTGCCTGTAATTTCACTTCAATTGTAAGTAAAATAGTTGCAATTCATCCTGTTAGAATTCAAATTGTAACCACACATGTCATGCCACCACATTTGTATGTGTGTGATACACGTGAAAATCAATGATCTACTCAGTAAGTCCAATGTGTACATGTTTTGAAGGCAAAGTGTGTTGTGTGTGCAGAGCTTGTTTTTTTGTCTTCTTCCTTGTTTCGTTCATTCCAACATGGAAATTTTGTTTATGATGGCTAATGAAGGCTGGGAAATTAGTTGGAGAGAATGTCTCGTTTTGAATAGTCACTCCTGATTCCTTTCATTATCCCCTTCTGACAATTATAAATTTGATAATTTTTTGACTCACTCATGTCATGTGTCAATATCAATTAATCTCTGTAATTTACAGGGAGGTTTATTTTGTGAAAAAAATTTAACCACATATGGTAAAGCTAACAGTGTTAGTTTTATACGGAGTAGTTACTTTTTGTAAAAAAATAATAATGATAGGATCTATTTGTGATTGCCCATTCATGTGTAAATGAACATGAAATGCAAATCTGAGTCTATACAGTCTCAAACACATGATAGTAGTAGTGGACATGGTGTCGGATTTTTGAAATGCATAATTAATATAATATGTAATAACAATATATAAATTATCAATTAGTGATTCAAACATTGACTTTTGGCGTTTCCACATTCAACCATCCTCCTAATGATGTACATGATTTTTTACCATTTATTTTGTCCACTGCGTGTGTGAGTGTGATCCTCCAACACCTCAACCTTGGTGCTAATTTAGTTCAAGTGCAAATATTTAGGATTTTAGTTTAGGGATGAACATTGCATACACTTGACTAGGATGATAGTGTCATATAAAAGATAAGTGGGTATGCTATAAAGTAGAATTGTGTAAATTAATTAATAATTTGCATAGTCATACTTGTCAAAAAGGAAGGATTGTTGTTGATCTACTAGAGTAATTATTGAGGAAATATGTAAATGGAAAATTAAAGTTAATTTTTTTTGTTTCTCTTTTTTGAATATTTACAGAAGGATTGAGGAAGAAGGATGATGAGGATGAAGGGATCAGAAGTAATTCAACGGCAGCTGTGAACAACAGTCCAAGTACTCGTCGTTCCACTGTCCAAGTCCAGGGAGAAGGAAAGAAGAAGAAGAACCTTGACAAAAATAGTTTTGATTCATCTTACCTGGACAAGAATTGGACGAGGACGTCAGGTGGAGGAGGAGAAGGTGGTGACAACAACAAGTTGGAGAGAAGTTGTCTTCAAAGGGACAAAATAAATGATGCTGGTTTGGGAGAATCCGTCGACTCAAACTCAAGTCCTCAAAGTCAGGGGTTAGGAGGAAGGACAATTCAAGGTACGTAACACAGTGTTTCTCTGTCTTACCATAATTTGAATATGATTCATTAGTCATGATACAATACGAACAACTCTCTCTCTCATCTTGATATGAATCCTAGTTCGGTCGTACATGGTTGTTGTTCTCCTGAGACAACAGGTATGTATCATGAATATGAAGAAGATGATGATGTGTCTGGATAATAAAAGATGGGCTCTGTCTTTGTTGTCGACTCCCGGCTGAGCTGTTTCTTTACAACTGGTGGTAGGGAAGAAGTAAAAGAAGATTTTAAAATTTGCAACTTTTGCATGACAATGTAATGTTCACACACACATTGCAGAGATGGAAAGAGAGAGGCAGGTGTGTTGTGCCCAAATATACCAGAGGAGTGATTATTATGGTCATTGGAGGATCATTTTTCAAGTCATAATTGTTTGGCAAGGGAGTTTGGACAGGGTGGGAAGTACGTGTTGACAGAGGGATTAATAAAATTCATAATTAATTAAAAAAATTTTTTGACAAAAAATTTTCTCTGGACTATTAGATAAATTCAATTTAAATTGAAATGAGACGGAGAAAAAAAGTAAAACGTTGTATTTGACGTAATTGGAATTGGTAGTGTAGAGTTTCCTCCCTCTGGTCATTAGCTCAAGTTTGATTTGGTGAAGACCACCACCTTTCCACCTTTATCTAATCAAAATTAGGAATTCTCTCTGTGACGAGTGGTGTGTGTGTGTGTGTTTACGGTGACTTTGGCATGGCAAGACAATTCAGAGATTAGGTATTCAAGGTTACCTCGAAAAAAAACTGTTGTACAAATTCATCCATGTACACACCGGATGGTCACGAAATCAAAGTGACAGCATGTGTGTGTTTGTGTTATCACAGGTAGCATTGGTTTCAAAAGTCTAATCAATACGAACATGATTTCCCCACTACAAAAATTGTTTGCTTAATGTCAGTTTTTTTCAAGATATAGATTTTGTACATTGAATACGTCAATGTTTAATGCTTTTAGCCTAGGTTCGGCCTAGCCTGTACATTATTTGCCCTGTGTGTGTGTGATATGCGCTTGTAATAATTCATAGGAAGTTGTCGCCTCTCAAGTCTCTCTCCCTCTTGAAGAGTGGGAGCGTTTCATACTGTATCATGTAAGACAGTACATTCACTCTCAATACACTTGCTCATTTATTGTGTATGTAATCTATGTATTCGATTGGATGGCTGTTTTTTATACGTATTGGATGTCGTAATATCAACAGACTAACTGCACTGTCCACTTATCGTGTAAATTAATCAATATTCAATATAACTGTAATTTATTTCACTCCTTTCATAAAATGTCTCCTCATTTTTTTGTGGATACATTATTTCGGTTCTCCACTCCCCTGGGGACAACATGTCCATTATGTATGTAATATTCAGATTTATTTGTACAACAACAAAAAGGCAGTGCATAGTGTAATGATGATGTTGTCTCCCAACATCTTTTTTTGAGGTGATCAAAGGAGTATTTTAAATTACAAAAAATTATTGTGAGGTAGTACAGTGTTGCTGTTGTTGTTGGATAAGAGATGGAGATTGGGGTATATCGTGTGATTTATGATCGCATTAGAATTGTCTCCTCCTCCGTCTACAGCATACAAGACAACAGTTAGGAATAAGGAGGAACATTTTGATTGATTTTTGTGAAAATTGAAAATTCTTCAAGATCTAGATTTTAAAAAAAGTGTTTTTTGAAGATTTTCCCCTTATCCTTCATGGAGTTCCAAATGTTTTTACAGTCGCGTTTGTTTGGAGTCTCGAGTGGAGCGGGGCTGATGGTGAAAAATGGACAGAGATTTAGTTTTAAGAGAGAGATTGTGTGTGTGGAAGGCAGGATTTTTGTGTACATTTATGGAAGGAAAATGAGGAAGGGCGCAGATGATGTGAACGGTGGGTTTTCTCAGACGTTATCGTTTCTTCTTCAACATGACTGGGGATGTTCGTGTCTGTGTATAGGGTACGGGGTTGAGAAATTTGGGTGGCTTTCGAATTACTTAAACCAGATTCCACATCTGTAAAATTGCAGAGAGAACTTTGAGAGAGAGAAAATCTCTTTCCATTTCCCACCCACTCAAACGAACTTAGAGGGAGAGAGAGACTCTTTCAACTTAATTCTGTGCTTGTGCTCTCTCAAATAGGTATTGTGTGTGTTTGTGTGTGTAGAGAGAGATAGAGAGAGATAGAAGAGAGAGAGTTGCTCTGCAATACTTTTGCTCTATTATATTTTGTCCATAACTCCATATTCAGTTTTGAGTTTTACTTTAGCATCATAAAGGCTGAGCCATGCAAATAATATGCACACATCATGCCATGTGTGTGTGTTTGTGTTTATAGTTGACGTTTTGTGTATACTGAAGAGCAGGATAGTTATGGCTTTAAAGTTTATTTGAAGATTCCAAAGTAAGAAATCCTTCATGATGATTACACACACATACACATTGTAGTAAAAGAAGTAGAGAGAGAGAGGAGTGGGGAGAGATGAACCACAAAAATATACTTTGCGAGTATCTTGAAGCCTTTGCTACTTATGACTTGTCTTTTTTATTTTTTCTTCTCCTCCTCCTGGCCTTTTATATTTAGCTGCTCTGCTACTCCTGGAAGTGTGTTTGTGTGTAGGCTACAGTCAACGTTCAGAAATTCATGGAGTGCCTAATATTGAGCATATTATTATTATTACTCTTCCTCTAAAACATTCCTGCATCATGTTTACACTTGACTGCACGATGTGTATGTATTTGTGTGCCCTCACCATCCTTATTTGAAGGGTGACTACAGATTGTCCGTTGGGAAGAATAAGAATTCTTACAACGAGAAGAATATTTGAGATGATTACTTTCCCTTCCCTCAATGACTCAGTCTAATAGTAAATTGATATCCACATATTTAAGGAGAATGATGATTCATGGAATACATAAAATTTGGACAAATGATCCTCGTATATTTAATGATGACTCACACTTTGAGAAAATTATGGAACTTGCAAGTTTTTTTAAAAAAAAGAGGTGATTATAAATCAAATTAATATCTTAAGTAGGGAAGGGACGTAGGAGGGAAATGTACGATTGTCTTGTCTCTTTGTGGATTTGAATTTGAGTGCTCATAGAACACAGCTGAGGCTGAAGCTATGAAAGGTAACGTTTTTTTGTGAGTGTGATGTGTGAATATTTATTTAGGATTTACATATAAAAAAGTTGCAACGCTTTTTTTTCGAAAGTTAACAGTATTGGAGCTTAGACACTTGGGGACCATTGGAATTTTTTGAATTGACTTTGTAAGGGATGTTATAGTGGTTGATGTTGGTATGAACAAAAAATTTTAAGACTTTGGCTTCACTATTTTCATCGAAGCATGACAATCTGATTTGCTAAATAAAATGCACGTGGAGATTACCATGTTTTGTTTGGGATTAAAAGTGCAATGGCCATGTTTCAGAAGTATGTAGAATTAAATAGCTTGTGTGCTTGCCTGTCTGCCTCTGATTTGAGAAGTATTTATTTAAATAGTAGGAGGGGGAGGGGAGGGGTAAGTGAATGTACAATTCTGTCAGCATGATGTGTCCCAGACAATACCTTTGAATGAAGAAGCTTTGAACTTACACACACACATGGGCAGAGTGATGTTGCAGTAGAAATGATAACATAAGAGAGAGAGAGAGATGACCAAAAGTTATAAACTGTAATTTGCAATCAATAATGATTCGAGAGAGAGAGAGGATGGCCGCCGTCGCACCATCACACAAAATCAATCATGTGGTGGACGTGACATTTGTGTGATTAGGTGACTGAGACGAATTAAGATGAGATGATTTGACTGGTCACTTCTCCGCGATTACTTTGAACAAGTCAAACTTGCCATTTTGTCTTCTTATGTGCTTACACATTCACAGGTTGTGTGTGTGTGACATCTTCAGCAGTCGTCGTCATGTGTGCATTTTTGCCGCTCTATGGGACGACTTCCTTATATCCCTCTGTCTCTCTGTTTGTGTGCTGTCGTTGTGTGCAGAGTGTGACAGCGGTCTGCCAAATGTTCCCTGCCTTGTTGGTTGGCTGTTGTTGTTATTGTCAAAAGGTATTTTAATATCTAGAGAATATTTTGTTTGCTGCAATGTTCATGCCATGACTAAACGATTTGTTTTTTATTTTTGAAATATGTCCCCTTAGTTCTTGTGTTGTACCCAAGTACAATAGTCCTAAATCTCCTCTCTCTCTCCTGTTTTCCCATTTCCCTTGATGTGAGCCACTTGACTTGTCCAAAGAGCACCAGGATAATAACTTTGCGTTGTGTATGTAATAATACAGGCGGAATTTATTTTTTCAAGTCATTCGGAAAATATTGAATAGATTAAGGGAGGATAGGAAGATGGGAGGAGGGGGAGGAGAAACCCGTTGTATTATTTTAATCTGATTCGACTCAATATAGAATTATCCCTTCATTTTTTTAGTTGGAAGGGGACAGAGAGTGTGAATGCCAATCTCCTTCTATATTTGTATGATGTGATGTGTCCCTCACAGAGTCTTTGAGGAAGATGACTTTTGATGAGATGTATAAAACAATTTATAATTCAAAGAGTGGCCAACTCGCAATTACACACCAAATATAGTTGTGTAAGTAAGTGTCTGTGTTGTTTCACTAAACTTGTTCCCCCCTCCCTCCTTTATTCATCTCTCAAGTCCCAAACATGACAAGGGATAGTTGGTTGCAAGGTAGTCTCTCATCTGTCTTTTATATTGAATCCTATACACAATACACAATCCGCTAAGCGTGTAGACTGTATGAAGCTAAGAAAACATTTATTTGATTCTATTCTAACACCTCGTTTTTACAGCTGTGAAGGGGATTTCCCTTAAATAACTTTATTTTGTGTTTATTTTTAAATAATCCAAATTGTTGTACAAGTGGAGTTTGAGAAAGCGAGGAATGTCTCTTCTTCCAAATATCCAATTCCAATACAGATACAGTTGCAACCATTTTTTCTCTCCATTCATTCCTTCCTCTCTTTAGACACTTGGGATTTCTTCTCTCTCACTCTCGAGTGTTGTTTATTATTGCGCGTATGTGCGTGATGGGAGTTTACTGGGATCTTTGTGTATGTAATGAGACAGAGAGTGGTAAGAAAGTAAAAACATATTTTTGATGGGGTGTTTGAGGTGTTATGTGTTGTAATAAGCCGTCATATACACACACGTACAATCAGTTAGTCAGAGATGGAAGGAATTGTATGGCTTATTCAACAGTTACAGTAGAGCATGGAATGAGAAAAGGACGGATTAAATTTGAACAAGTTTTGAAATTTGATGGAGAGGAAAAAAATATGATTTATGAATGTGCTTTGGTCGTCAATGTGAGAAAATTGGATTTTCTTAATGTTGGGCTAGAGAGAGAGAGAGAGGAAGAAGAAGAGGGAGAAAAAAAATTCTATTGAATTTTATTGAGACTCAATCCTCAACAAGAATTTGTTGAGGATAGATTAGGTATGTGTACACTACTACTCTGTTCAGAGGGAGAGGATTGGTTGAGTAAGCTTGTCACTCACACTACAGCACTACACCCTCACTTTATTTTGATGTTCTACACGGTTCCCCCTCAACCCCTCTATTGTGTGTAGTACAGTGTAGTGTGTGTGCATAAAGGTGAACTAAAGACAAGGGACATAGAAGTACACACACACTACCAAGTGAAATGATCAAAAGGGAGGTTAACTGTTGTCTGTGTGTGTGTGCAACTAATCCCCCTTTCCACGTTCCAGTCATGTCCTTCTTGATGGAATTTCATTTTCAAAAGTACCGTGTGTCCTCCCCATCCTTCACCGTCCTCATAAAATGAGTGACGTGTATACTTTTATGACGTAGTAGAACAAGGGGAATTAAAATTATTTAAAAGAGGAAGGTCAACTTGGCTTTGAGGACTTTTTCTTCTTCTATTATTATTATTTATTGTAGAAGAGGGCTCTTGGCTATTACACACGGGTAGAATAAAGTATGTCGTATTTTACATACGGAGTATCTCTCTGAAGAAAGAAAGGAAAAGGAAGAGATATAGACAGATTGATGCAGCAGTCAAAGATTTTTTAAATGGGATCGGCTAGACTCTCTGCCTCATGATGTGATATGAGAATGTTCGTTTGATTAATGACTTTTGAAGTCAAGCTCATTTAATTCGATACCTAGAGAGAGAGAATTCCAGGTGAGTACTTCCTCTGTGTCTCTCTCTTTTGAATGTCTTATAATTTTTTAAGACAAATAAAAATTTGTACAAATTGTACACATTTTTATGAAAGAATTCCTCCTCCGTCCAACCAACAACTCTAGCAGTGGAGTTGGAATAGTTTGAAAATTTCTGTCACGTTTACACTCCAAGCCAAAGTCTATTCTCTCTGTGTCTGTCTATTGTGATTGCCCTTTCTTCCCCGTGGTTACTCAACATTGAGCTGTTGTGTGTGTGTCTGTGTGTGAGAGAGAGAGAGTTGAAGAAGAATGTGTTTGTGTGGGGATGAGTTGCTTTCAATAGCAAAAATTTACTTTAATTTTGTTTTTTTTCAAGCTTTACTTCACCCTACAAGACTGTGTCTGTGTACAATATACTCTGCACTACATGACGATGAGCATGTAGCGGAATAGAAAGATAAAAATTTAAAGGGGGCAGAGAGAGAGAAGGTGTAAAGGCTTGGGCTGTTTAAATTAATTATATGCAACGTGCAAGATAACTGCTCACAAAGATTGGCAATGCTGTATACAATCTGTGTACATAATAATGATGGAAGACGAAGCGAGGGGAGTCCGAAGCTGTTTTTGTACAATTTTTTTCCTCCTCTCTCCTCCTTTTCATTTCTATATTATTGGGTTAGACAGAGCGTAGTAAAACTGGAGGCCCTGCACTCCTCCTCCTCACAGTCACAGGTTGAGAGAATAAGATGAGTGAGGGAATTTTCCGCAAGAAGAGAGGACAGAGAGAGAGTACGGCGAAGGAGGGGGAGGCTAATGATAGTTTATAAATGGTGAGGGTGCATTGCATGATGCGGACAGGTACATTTGAGTTGGGAGGAAAGAGAAGGTAGCAACTCTACTCAACTTTGGATCCTTTTCCACTATTTTACAGTCACAAAACAGTGTATCCCATCGCATGGCAGTTTGTGTGTGCTTTTGTTACTTTTTCCCCCGACTTGTTCCACCACCACGATCCTCTTTGTTTGTTTCCTGTGGTGTGTGTGAGTGTGTGTGCACCTTCAGACTTGCATTCAGTTTACCCACGATCTAAAACCCGTGGCAGAAGTCTCTTCTTTCGCGTTTTCTACACATACCAAGGAGCAGGGAGTGAGTGTGTGTGTGTGGAAGTTTTAAAAAAGAACTAGGGAGCATGTAAGAAAAAAGAGAGAGGGAGGAGTGAGGGAAGGGATTTCATTGGACGGGGGTTCAAGTGAGGTAGACAGACAGGAAATGACATTCAATCGAAAGATTCAGTTCAGTGCTTTTTCTTAACCTTTTTCCCTTCCGTTCTCCCAGTCACTTGACTTGCCATCCATCCACCCTCTCTCGCGCTCTCTTAATAGCACGTAGCATTTAACTAAATATTCTTCGAAATATAATACTACAAGTCAAGAGCACAGGCTTTAATACACAGTGCATACATACAATAATAATAATATAAAACGATTCCCTCCCACGACAGAAGAAACCTCTACTCTCTGCCCCCAGATATATATCAGGGAGAGAGAAGGCATGTAGCCTATATTTGAGTGTGAGTGGATATGAAAACTCCTTTGAAATTACCCTTGAAGAGTCGGGGCGATAATTATATTTTTATTTGGTCAGTAGTGGCATAGCATGCAAAGGGGAATGGCAGCGCGAGGAATGTTGTCAAGCTTGAACAGACTCACATCCTCTTCTCTCTCCTTCTTCAATGAGGAGAACCTCGTTGGAGAGAAATGGAGCTGGTGGTCTATTACAGTGTTTAACTTACTTTCCACAGTGCAAAACACACACACTCACACTCGCATATTATAGCGTGGCTGTGTGAGGAGTTTAATATATTTCTCAAAAAATAAATACTCAACAATACAGTATGTGGGGGGAGGAAGAGAGCGAGAGACCTTCCTGAGAAAAATCAGTTGGAGAATCCGTGTCTACTGTTGTGTGTGTGCTCAGTCTCAAATTAGTTTTTTACTGTAGGAAAAATGTATCCGTGTGCATGTGTACTTGTGTGGTGTCAAGTGGCATTTTAAGTTGATCGTACATGTACCTACCGTGTATGATGGACGGATAGAGAAGGAGCAAAAATTATGAGCATCTTTCTCTCCCACTGCCTCACTTTACTTTGAGACTAGGAGGAGAATCCGTGTAAAAAAGGTGTGGAAATCACGGATATTAGAGTCTCTCCTCAACTTAGTCCGAGTTAAACTCAAAAAAGTGTACTTTTACCATCGGAATGTACCAGCGGTACGTTATTATTGTAAATCCTCTAATTTTTTTTGTGACTTGATACAGTTGTGTATTTACCTAGACCTACTGTAGAGATATGGCACTATTGTTGGATATTTTTAATATATAGCATCATACAAATGGTCGTGTGTGTGACACAAAACTCTGGTTTTGTTAAAGAAAAATTATTTTGGTCTTTCAAGTTGCATCATTGCATCCTAGAGTAGAATAGACACGCACACACAATGAAGTAGAGTTGGATGGAGGGGGTAAAAGGCTGTGTGGAGGGAATACAATTAATATAGATGTGTGTGTAGTGTGTAGTAATGACACTACTGCTCTCATTTACTTTTTTCCGTCTCAATGATGACTTTTTTGTGCTGACTGACTGACTGTATGCTGCAAGTAAACTGTTGTATGTACTCAATAATCCCCGTTATTATTACGAGATACCAGAGTCTGCTATTCTCTCCTCCCCCTCCTCCCGTTGATGTTGATTGGAGAGTTGATAACTATTTATTTTTTCTCCCTAATTACACATTTGATAACTGTTTTTTGTGTGTTTGCTCTGTCCCTCTAATGAATTGCCTTGAAATATTCTGAGTGCATATATTTCTCTTTCTTCATCATCATCCGTCTTCACTAGATTTTTTCGTGTGTGCGAGATATATTTAAAGTTTGCAAAATCTGTACGAGTCTAGAAGCGAGGACGGTGATGAGATGTAGTCGACAATATTTGTCAAGAGATATGTCAAAAATGTTCCTTTTGTCCATTACACTAAGTTGGCCTTATCTACCTGTCTTGGTGGTGATTGGATTTCTCAAAATGATTTTTTTTATTATTTTCTTGAAGGAACTCGTGTAAACAGTTGTTGACAATATTAGTTAGGCTAAGGGACGAAGGAGGAGGGAAATCAGGATTTTACCGTGCTTCAGCATTGGATTATTGTAAAGGCGGTGGATTTTGCAAGAAATCATTAGAGAAAGCCTACAGGCAGTTTTTTGTGTGGTTCCTTCGTTTTCTCTCAACGTTGGTGCTTATTACTAGTGATTAATTGTCGATGTGGAAGAACCGCAAAGTAAACGGTAGACGTTTTAGTACAATTAAAATTCATTTAGACTTATGTTTCAGGAGTGGACTGGATCGTTAGTCAAAAGTTGAGGAAAGGAGAGGAATTTCAATGTTATTATGATTTACTTTATTTTTTGAAAAATTGTTTTTACCCACAAATTGTTCAGTAGAGAGAGAGAGAAGAGTATTGTATTGATCAAGGTATGTGAATGAAGTTGAGTAAAAAGGTTATTCAGTTTGACTCGGAGGGATTTTTAGGGTTTTTTAACTGGTCTATTGTATTTAGTTAATGTTGTGAATTATTTGCGAGTCGAGCTATTTAGTATGGCTGCTGAGAGGAATGGGAATTGAGGGAGAGAGAAAAAAAGAATAGGAGAGGCTGCTTAAAAAGAAAAGCATGATGATGAGTAAAAGAGGAAGGGGGAGGGAGTCAATTTAAAACTCTGATAAATGTATGTATCATGACTTTGGTCTGATTTGATTCTCGATTCTTCCCCTCCTCTCCTCTGTACTGTCTGTACTTCCTGTAGCCTGACTTGGGGTCAAGATTTTTAAGTGTGTCCGTCAAATGTTTAATTTATCGGGGGGAGGAGGGATTTTTTCGCATGTTTCCGTGATAGCTGCAGCCCATTTTGCACTCCCTCTTTTTTGTACTTGTCTTTATTTTTTCTTTCTCTCTCTCTCTGTTACTTGCGCAGTCACCACAAACCATCAATTTAGATTACAAATATTTTTAAGAGAGTGAATCATGGGTCTCATTAATGGGATGGCCGAATGGCTTCTCCATGACAAGTTGTTGTTGTTCCCCTCTCTCTCTGTCTTCCTCTTACCTTTTATTATAATTCGAGAAGATAACTATCTCAGTGCCTCATCAGCTCTATTACTTTTTGGCAATTTATATCTATTTATTATCTCCCTCAAATTTTATTCATATCCATTGAGTCATCTTTTTCACCATTAATTTATGGATTATCATTATCTTTTTTCCTTCTTCTTGTAAAAAAAGAGAGGAAAACTACAAGTTCTCAGTTCTCTCATCCTTCTCACTCACTATCACCAATATTACGACGAATACTGATGCTTTCCATGGGGTAAAGTTTCATTTGTGATGTATGCATTATTTTTCCCAAGACTTTCTAACCCTCCTCCTCTCACACTTTACCTACTTGACTCTTGCACAGTTGCGCTTGTGAGTTGAAATAGTCTCGTAGTGTGTGTGTGGATGATGTATATTGACTCTTGACTTAAGTAGGATAATAATATTAATCGTATATAAATTGCACTGTTAGGCTATGATACGCAAAATCTATTTTCTCTCTCTTCTTCTTCCTTCACTTCATTCCCATATCAGTCGGACTGGCCCACACGCCACACACAGATTGAGATGAAACAATGAAATGAGCTTGGAATGTGTGATATGCTAAGGTCAAGAGTCAGGAGAAGAAGAAGGAGGACTGATTTGGATTGTGACGTGAGATTTGATGTGACATAATTTTTTGGGATGACCATATGACGAGGATGATGGTCGTCTCTTTGTATTGTTATGAAGAAGGATATCAAAAAGTTGGACTCAAACGTGTGTGCGTGTGTGTGCATTAAATTAGAAAGTGTTTGGAGAATTAGAGGTCTTCTCAACAATAGACTGTTCAAATTAATTCATGTTAATTCGTGTTGTGAGACTCTTGGTCATTCTTCGATCAATATTGTGAGTGTCCAATTTTTGAATATTATTTTTGTATGCACTTATTCTAAATCTCAAAGGACGACAAGAGTAGAATTAACTGACATTTTTTGTAGTTATCACTCTTGTAACTGGTAGTAAATTAAATTGAGGGTTTATTCGTCACTCGTATGAAGAGTAGACAAGTAGGATGGACATTTTGAAAGTCTTGTTTGGTAAATGCAATGTGTCTACTATTAGCCAGAATTAAATCCTATTAATCTTATGAATAGATTGTCTCAGCACTAAATTAAGAGCGGAGAGAGGGAGGAGGATTGGGAACGAAATGAGTTTCTGTATTGATCAGAGGAAAGAGGAGTTTTGTAAAAGTGTTTCTAATGATATTTTTGTTTTTTACATCATTTGAGAAGAGTTGGGGGGAGAGGGGAGTTTGTTTGATTACTACCACGTCAGTATCGACTGTTGTAGTTGTGTAGTATAAAAAAGTAGACTACTGTGCCGTGTGTTTTGTGTGCTGAAGACACATGGTTGAATCTGTTTCCCTTAATAAAGGACAGAGAAGAAGGGGATAAAGTTTGGAAGTTCTTTTTAAATAATGGGTTTAAAAGGAGAGCGGCGGCAAGGGATGATGGAAGTGGAGAAAATAAATTGACAGTTTGTTTTCATTATTGTTTCATTGTGTCCTGTGAGTACAGACAGTGTAGTGTAGTAGTAGTTGTAAGGATGAAGTAGATTGTGGTCGTGGATTCAAGTTTTGCGCTCCTCAACAATTCCCCTTTTCTTGAAGGATTAAGTTGAAAGTAGTTTTAAAAAGTTTTAAAACGATGTACATGAAATTAACACAAGGTTTTTCTGTCTCTTTGTCTTTCATCATTCGATGAGGAGGGGGAGTTTTAATAGGCATGCAAGTCTTTTGCTCTGTGCTGGGTCTTGTGTATTGTGTCGAATGGGATAAAAATGTGTGTGTGTGTGATAATAATGAAGGAGCCAGTTCTGCTGAGTTTTTTTGTGTAAAAGTAAGACGAAAAGTTTAATTAGTGCTTGGTAGCTACTAGACCTGAAGCTGAGGGTAGAGTGGAGTGGAGTGGTGCGTGGAAGTGGAAATAATACAGGGAGTTAAAAAAATGAATGAATGAATGACCGTATCCCTTACCCTTTCCATATTATTTAAAGCCAAGTGTAGAAGGAAGGGAGAGAGAAAAGTATTTTTAATGCACCCACTCAAGAGACTTGAAGTTAAATGACGGAGGATGAGAATGATGATGACGGAGTGAGAAAACAAAAACAAGAGAGTAGCTCATCCTTAAGAGTATATTGTTTTATGTAATAAATAAAGGTGTATCCCATTTCATTTGTGTGGTTGTGTGTTAGTGACTATTCCAGCATTTGATGTAGTCTTTATTGTTCATGTGATTCCAAAAATCCGCACAATCATTCCTCTCTCCTCTCGACGACGGTTTGTAATATAATGTTGTGTGGTTGTGATGAATGGTGGAGGCAACTCTCTGGGATTAGAATTAGAAATGTAATCAAAGAAGCCAGGGAAACAAGTTTGTATTTGCCTTTAAACACGTTAAAACAATGGAGTCAAGGGTGGTTACCTTTGTTCCGACTCAGGAGAGACGGAGGAGAAGAAGAAGAACTGCTTTCTTCTGGCATTTGAACCTTTGTCTGTGTGCAGTGCACATCAACCCCCAATTCCATTACATAATTAATGGAAAAGATCAAATTCCTCCCAACTTGTAAGACAATCAATGGTGGTCATGTTCATCTTGGAAATACTTTGTCTCACTTCTTTATCTTCTCTCTCTCTCTGTACCGAATCTACACTGTAGATCCACCTTGTTCCTCGTTGTTGAACACACACATTAAATGACACGATTGACTCCAGGTTCACCATGGTGTACTCTGTATGTATGTATGATATGCTGTGGAGTTTGAACAATTGTTGTTGTGAACATTGAGTCTAGACCTCCTTAACTAGGATCACATTGTGAAGTTAAATGTAATTTTTTTGTATGGTGTGTGTCTATGTAACCTACGAGAGAACAGAGAGAGACACGGGTTTCGTATTAAAAAAAGGATTGGAGTTGGAGTGCGAGTGTGAGGTCAGATCGATGAATATATTAATAGCACACATTGTGTGTGTCTGCATTGTATTTGTGGGGTTGGGTATGAATTACGCAAGGAAGTGTGTGGTGCGGGACACCACCTTCGTCATTCATCTCCATCGACATGGACAAGGGGGGATAGAATGAAGTCTGTGATGTGGATCTCAAATGATCAGAGGGAGAGACGCAGGTTGACTCTCTCTCTCCACAGGTAGCCGAAGAAGAAGACAACGGGAAAATTGTTGTGCAGCCAAGGGTAAATTGTTGTCAGGAGAGAGGATCTTGATCCTCCCTTTACCCTCTCCCTCACAAACTATTCACGAGGAACATTTTTTGCAACAGGAATGATAATACATGCAAATCATGGCCACATAGTAAAATTATCTGACTCTCTCTCTCTACATAGCATATCCTCTATATATAGACCTAGAATTTATAATAGTACAGTTCCTCATGTTGTTCCAATGTGCATCCTTGTCGTTCTGTATCATCTGCGTATGATGTGACAACGGTTATGGCGGAGGCACACATAAGGAACAACAACAACAGTAGATTCAAATTGACTCTAATGCTTTATTTCATTCAGACAATCTGTCCTGAAGCCTAAATACTTAAATACCATGATCAAAAAATTATGTTTAGTACAATGTACTCTTCAGTTTCCGTTCAGGAGAGAAGGAGGAAGAACCAAAGATGAAACGGGTTGTTTAGTTAGGCTGAGCAAATTGAATTGAGATATTAGTAGGCGTGTGTATGTGATGTATGCTTAAGTAGGCATATGTGTGTGTGGAGGTAATTCAACAAAGCCGATCCAACATTGTACAAAATGGTTTCATGCCTTTCTTCATTTTATGACCAATTAAAAGACTTGACTAACATTTTTACTTACAAGCACTGTGTAAATTTGTATTTTTTATTTATTAAAAAAAATACTTTGTACACTCTGTACGCGGATTCCTGTGTGTAAATGAGGAAGATTATGTCAATTTTGGAAATTCTACTACGCAAAATATAATTTATATATAATGTCTGTCATAGAAATTTTTTAAAAATATTGTGTGGTTGGCCCTTGGGCAAGGCAGACTGTTGCAATGTTAAGAATAAAGTGAGATAGGACAAATAGTATGTATTTGTGTGAGATTTTTTGTAGAATGATAAGCCTTAACATTGCAATCCAAATTTATGATAAGTGAACATGGTGAACAGAGTGAGTGTGTGTGTTATAGTTTTTGTGTTGTAGTATAGCATTAACATGGTGTGCAGGGTGTAATGCATACATTGATTGCTTCGAAAAAATTGTTCACAATGACTGGGATGTGTTAGTTAGTTAAATGTTAAATCTTATTCAAATATTTACTGTCCAAGGTTGGGACTGTTTCTCTGTCTCCCTGTCTGTGTAGTGTGTGTGTTATATTACACAGTGCTAATTGCCATTCAAGGTCTACTTTCGTGGCAATATCATGCAGTTTGTTCCAAACTGCAAAGTATTTCTCGTGTAATTTAGAAAAACTAATTTATTTTGTCTTGTTACTTCTTGAACGTAAGTGTGTATTTGGGAGAGGAGGAGAGGGAAGGGGGGTTAAGTTAACATGGAAATGGTAATTACTGAGTTTTGAGAAAAATGTGATGAGGAGGGATGTGAGTGTGTGTGTGTGTGTAAAAAACGGCATTTTTCTATTAGGATTTAGGATTTGCAATTGGGTGCGACCGGACAATCAGTCCCATATTACACACACACGAAAAGCTCAGTCGCTAAGGAGGATGGAAATGTAGGAAATGTTGAGACAGCGTTTGTCCACAAGTTTGTAAGATATGGCGTCCATTATATTATCATGTTCAGCCCAACTAGCTTTGAGCTGTACACAGTACAGGAGTACAGTGTGGAAATGGAGAGGCTCATCTCTTGGGTCCATACTTTTTTTGAGTTTTTTCCGATCCACCGATAATAAGGTTAACAAGGGAGAAGCAAAGTAAAGTCTGTCGTCTGCCATCTTGTCTACACTAACAAATTTGAATTTGTGAGTTGCTTTAATTTTGAATAGCTCAAGGAGTACATAAAGTCATGAGGGAGAGGAGATGGCTAAGAACAAGAAGGTGTATGAGTCATGAGGACAACGTCATTTGGGAAGGGGGGTTATCCTTACATATTTATTAGAGTTGGAGTTGGTTGTTAAACCTGGGGGACGGATTGATTTGGGCTCATTTTTTTAAGGATCCTCTGTCTCTGTGGCCATAATATATTTAAAATTTTACGTATAAATTATATACAGGCCATTGATATGGTTGTCAGCTTGGTTTATGTGTCCAACTTGTATAATTCCTTTATATGTACACTCTGCTCTCTCTCTCTTTTAAGAGGTTAAGAGGGTTCTCCCCTGTGTGTGTGTGCTATGTCATACGTATATTTATTTGTATATAAATTGTTTTAAAGTTGCTGCCATATTTGGTGGGAAACATGTAAAGAGACAGTGATTAATATTAGCAATACTCAGTTTGGCTGGGTCCATTTAGTGCATGTGTGGCGTGTGTTTTTGAGTGTACTGTGTGTGTGTGTTGGGAGATTTCTCAACAAAGTTATTTGGACCAGTTTATTCTATCCTTTTTAAAATTGTCTGATGGCGCGGACTTCATTGTGTGTTGTGTGTGAAAAGCGTTGTTCCTGAACATATTACAAATATTTTGGCCATATTTTGTGCGTCAATTGAATGCTAACATTACTAGGAACAAATTATATCATAGTTTGTGTTCACACAATATTGATTGCATTTGTTTTGTGTGGTGTGAGTGATTGGGGTGCACAGCAAGGATTGGGAGGAAAACTCTAATCAGATGTGAGGTGTGAGGTTTGTATTTTATTTATATTTTATGTTTTGCATACGAAGGCACATTCTTTATTGCAAAAAAATATAAACTTTATCGGCAATTTAGTGATTAGCCTCAGAGAGTGGCGACTAATGTTTAACTCGGATGCAAGATCACGTCTCCCTCCCTCCCAAGTTGCATATGATGAGAGGAGGAGGAGGAGAGTAACGAGTTGGTCTATTGACATTAGCATAGTTTTGTAGACTTTGCAAAAAATATTTTTGCTCATGTCTCCCTCCGTTGTTGGGTGCTTCATATCGTTATCGTAGTGTAGGCTGTGTGTAGGGTACGTGGAGAACTGAAGTATGGGAGATAAAAGTATGGGAGAATGTGTGGGAGTTGGAGAGTCAAGTAAAGTATACATTACATAGTGTGTGTGTGTGGCACAAAAGCCAAAGGTGCATTCTCTGTGGCTCTGTGCATGTGTAGTATTCCCTTTGGTGATAATATCATATATCTCGTATGAATGGAATGGGACGACGCGAAATGATGTTGGTGAATTACATTATCTTGAAGGGTTTGACAAGTGATAGTCGTGTGAATCATACTTATTACTGGTTAATGGTAAGCGCTCCACTCGTCTCAATTGTATTTATATATTTGTGAATGTGGGATAATTTTGCAAACCAAGTAGGTATGTACCTATACCTTGCTGCTCTCTCTCTCTCTTACTCCATCTCACTGGATTTTTATATAGAGTTTATATAGAGTGTGTGTCCAGTGACAGGAGGAACAACGAGACTCCAAAATACCACTGACTCACTTCACTTATCCAAGTCAGTTGGTCTGTGACTCGGGGAAGAGCAACATTTCTCTCCTTCTCTGTACAGTACACACACTTTGCAAAAAACATTCAACAAGTTTTGAGTTTGCTGGTGGAATTCCTTTTCTCTGTGATAGTTTTCTGTGTCATCGTCCGTCACTCTCATTCTCTTCTCCCCATTACTAGTCCACGTAATCGAGGTAGTAGGGGGGTTGATTGTTTATTGTGTGACGTAAGAAGGATCTACTCTTTGATCATCATTAACTAAATGAAAAATCGTTTTCAGTTCATTCGTACTTCGCACCTGTGATACAAAGTTAGTCAGTGCCAAAGGAAAAATAAAGGATTTTGTTGAAGGATTTTCTGTAATAATTGTTCATTAAGCAGAAAACTGAGTTGATTATTTCGAACAAGTGTTAAATTAATTAATTGTGATTTGTGGAGTGGGAGGGAAAAAATTCAAGTTTGTTTGTTTTTGTGTAACATGGGATTTACCATTTGGGCAAGGATAGGGGAAAAAATTGTTGACATTAGTGTCTGAGTGTGTGTTGATAAATAAAAAACAATAATAATTATAGTTTGGATTAATGAGGGCGGTGAAGTTGACATGAATTTTTTTTTGGTTGACTTCTACAAACATTATTGATGGTGGTGGTGGTGTATGGATAAATTGAGACTAATCAAAATGTGAGTAGAGTGGAAGGAAAGGAGCAAGTAGGTCAAATGTCATTACTACGAGAAGATTACTACTACAGAATAAGAGAGAGGAGAGGAGGAGTGTGCATACTTAAAGTGTGACTGTATTGTGTTGTGGGTACAGTTGAGTGTACACTAAACACACAAGTAGTAATTAATTAGGATGATGTGTGATAGAGTTTAGTGTATTGACACACAATTTGTACTCTCCGTAGTATTTAGTGTGAGAGTGGAAGATTCTTCAACAACAACAACAGCTGAACAACAGTATCACTATAATAAGCAATATCCATCACACAAACACAGTCAAGCTGTTTTGACTGTGAGGAAAAATCGTCAAGGACGTAGAGGGAGAGAAAGAATTAATTGGCAAGAGTGTATTCAACAATTAATTTATTTCACCATCATCAACGTCAACCAAACTAGTGTGTTTGGTGTTTTGTGCCTTTCCATACAACAACAAAGTAATAAGTGGTATCTTAGGTTGGTAGTGACTGATCCACGTCAAAAATTTCTTTGTTTACAAATTACACTCGCAATTATGGATGACTTAAATTATGATCATCAAGAGAGTCACAACCGCTCTCACTCTCCTCACGCTCTGACTGACAGGCTGAGAAAAACAGACCAGGAAGTCGAGTTTTCTGAGTCAGAGTCAGGAGCACAAGAGGAATTGATTGATACAAATGAGACTGAAGGTAGTCAAAATTTTTATTAATAATGATGTTTCAATTGACGAATCAACCTGCCCCCCTCTCCATTTTTTTCCGATCCTCAGAAGAAGTTTATTTATAATGTGGAGGAAAAAATGAGTGAATGTTTTTTTTGTCACATTTTCTCATCAACTTTTTAATTGACGTTTGAATTGACCGTCTCAATTTCAATTATTAAGCCTTGAAATCTATACAAGAGCAACTTCTGTTTGTGTGTGTGTGAGGACTTTAATTGAAGTGAGGCAATCGAGCAAACTTTTTTCATGTGTTGAACTAAAATATTTTTTAAATTTACCGTACGTGCTCTATCTAATTTAGTTCCTGGACAATGTCAGTCCCTTTTGATTTGGGCACACACACTCTCTCTTACACACACAGGGCAATCAAGAATACAGTAAAACTAATGTGCGGTTAAAAATGTGAAAAAAAAGAAAATTCAGTTTGAATACTTAATTGAATTGTAGGAGAAGGGAGAGGAGAACTGTCGGAGACTCCACAGTTTTTGTGTATGATTATGACTATGATGCATAAATATTGCAGTGTTTATCGTTGTGTGCGGTTCTGGCATGGTCCTAAAGTGAAGCTCATAGAAAATAAATAAGCAAAACTGTGTGTGTTTATGTAGCAGTACAGTAATTTTCAGGGAAAATTATCTAGTAAAAAAGGGACAACATATAATAAACGTACATAGATAGATGGTTGTGCCCTGTGTAGTGTAATATGTGTGTGTAGTACACACTGTGTACAGTACAAGAAGAGATGTGAATTGGCATATTATGATAATATGTGTATTTTTTCCCCTCTCTCAAAATTATGCCAACACAACATGACTAAACGAACAAAGTTGGGGTTATGAATGATGGAATAGCAGAGGAAGGTATCTCTATGTATTTTTTGCAAGTATTCTTTCAGCTGACTTGTAAAGAGCTCTTGTGCTTCATTAGCACAACGGTTTATGTGTTGTTGTAAGGGAGAGAGGGGGATTGGCTGTGTGGATGTGGAAGGAAGCATGTCATTGACTAAATATGAGCTCAACTTTATTTAGGATAGGCGACTGAGAGGAACAAAGGTTTCAAAAAAAGAAAACTTCAAGTTCTTGTTATATAGTCTTGAAGTTTCCTCTTGTTTCATCTACATTTTTACCCTCATTCAAGCCTTCTTGCGGGGGGATATTATGAGGAATTTTATCCCTTATTGTTATATGGACAAGTGTATTCTAGTTGTGTGTGCGTATGTATTTGTGAGTGTCGGTACTCGCCAATTGATGTTTGGCTGGCTGAGATTGTTAAAATAGAAAGAGATGGGAGGAGGACAAGGGATATCGAGTTGATGTTGAAAATTTTGAATCAAAGTATTTATTTAAGCGGTGTTTGTGTTGTATTATATCATCTGTAAACCCTCTCTCTAACACACACACACAAAGACAAGGGGGAGGGTGGAGAATATTCTTGCCCTGTGAAAAAATGAACGTGACGAAGGAAAATGAAACAAAAATATTGTAGAAAACCACGGCGTCCTCGTCGTCATCATCTTTTCCCCTCTGATCTAAATTAATGTTTGCCACAAAGTATCATGCATATCGGCTTCCTCCTTTCGTGTCGTCGTGAACAAAAAACTCAACTACTGCACACACACACGCTTACGTCAGTGTCTTAACTCTCAACCTCTCCCCTCCTTCAATTGAAATGCACAAACAGGAGCAAGTCTCAACGTTATCAACTTACCATTAGAGGTTCAAGTAAAAGTGTGTATAGAGAGAGAGGGTAGACTGATTTCCCCCCTTTGTTATTCATTTTTACTGCCACGTTTGCTATTTCTACACTAAAATTCCATCTCACCTCACCGCACTCCTCAGCCAAAACTGATTTTTATTATTCGGCAACGTGTCTGACACATTCACTCGTTCGTATCCTTTCTCGTACGACTCGAGAGGGACTAGTCTGTTGGAGAGAGAGTTCAGTTGTTGATTTATTTGTTCTCTGTGATCTGTACAATGTAGAGAGGTCATCCACTAATTTTTTGATTGCATAATCAAAAGTCGTCATCAGTCAACATTACATTTTTTTCACAGTTCCCCCTTTTCCCTTTTTCTTTTTCTTGTACTTTTACCTGTTACAGACATTTTCGCTCTACATTTGCCTCCTGTAATATCTGAGAGATCCATTACAACAACAACAGCAACAATGTTCTTTTCGAGAGGGCAGAAAAAAGTTTTAATAAAAATTTAATTTATTGGTTTGTGGTCTTGTCATGACGAGTATTTAGATCATGTTGAATAGGAGATGGAGAGCAGGGTTAATTATCCAAGTGTCAGTAATGTACTCACTCTACTATCTAGTTTGGAGGGACACGAAGAAGAGGAGGAGGGACGGAGGGAGGGGGTTAATGTTGAAAGTTTTTGACGGATTTTTTTTATTACTTTATTTTGTGATCGTTGTTTGTCTACCATTTGGTGTTTTTTGACAAGAATTCACTTGGAAATTGCACGACTTGGCTACTACGACTGCTCCTTCCTGCCACAGAGTTCATGACTCTGTCATGAACATGGTCTTTTCACGATTTTTACGTCATTCTCCTGAGTTCTGTGCAAAGTACATGTGTATCCTCATTTCTGTCTCTCTTTACTATTTTACCTTCTCTTACGGTTTAGGTAGATTGTAGATTGAATTCCACAAAGACCAAGTGAACATGAGAAGGAAAGGAATGAGGATACATTGCCAAATGTGTAAAAACATCCTAATTCACTACCCACCAAAATTCTGACCAAAAACAGGAGATTTTCTCTTGTCCCTTGACAGCGATTTGTTTCCTATTTCTGTCATGACATGTTTTTCTCATCTGATTCTTCTTCTCCTGATTTCTTCTTTTCCCCTATTCTCAACTTTCACTTTAAATTTAATTTTTTGAAGGCAATAGGGAAGCAGGGGAAGGAGGAGGAGAACTAGTCTGAAATTGTCGATTAACTTTTAATGACTATTAATTTTGGATGTCGTTACTACTGCTACTTTCAACAATTCCCTTGTACAATTTTTCGAGCAAAAGGAACTCTAGGAAGCTGTGTGTGTGTTTGAAGCTAAATATTTACTTTGTTCAAGTATATAAATTACAACAAGGTATAAATACCTTGTTAGATTTTTTGAAATCTTTTTAAAGGGCTACATTATTTTTTGTTGGTAATTTGTTTTGATTCGACATGAAGTTAATTTTTAGGACAAAGGACAACGAAGAGAGAGAGATTAAATGAGTAGTTTAATATGGGAAATAATGTGGGTTGAAATAAGTCTACTACCCTCAAAGGTTAAGGAAAAAGAGAGAAGGGAAATGGTGCACACTGAATCGTTATAATTTGCAAGGAAATTTTGATGACTGTTGTTCAGTCAAATGAGATGATGTGCATTTTGTGAGAAGGATAATAATAACAATTGAATATACCTGTATTACGCACTACAATGCAATGCATGTGCCATATGGACGTCGTTGTCGTTGTAGTAAAAGTGGACGTGTCTGTAAATTGTTAAAAGTCTTGATAAATAGGGAGGGCGACGACTTTTTTTTAAAGAAAAATAAATAAATATACCGTTTTTGTAATGACCAGGACCAGGTAGACTGTGTGCTGCTGTACGACTTTCTTTGTGCAATTACTAATGCCAAACTAATGGTTGTCGTTGTCTTGTCTCAAAATTGTACTCATTACAGACTCTCTCAGACTGAGAGTCTCCGTGTTCGTCTGTGTTTCAAGTCCGCACGCTCAAGTCAACAGAGTGGAATATATTTCGCTTGTATGTATTGAAAATTCTGTACGGTACGGAGTATCTAGTCAGAGACGACGGAAAATGCTAAACTCTTCAAAGCTTGTTCTTTGCATCTTAAAAAGTGAGGCTGTTGGAGGGAAGAGAATGTGTAATTTGCTCCACCAATAGTATTTTTATGAAGCATTATAATTGTAAATTTTTCTGTGAGAAATTATGAGGCTTCGTATTTGTGTGTGTCGTATTCAAATGATCGAAGGATTTATGATCCCCAATGTTTATTTCCGAACATGACTTTCTTGTACAAATTCTACTGTTCCATGATAATGTTGACCTTATGAGACTTTTAATCTTTATTTAATTACAAATTGTTATAAAATATGGATGACAAATGAACATGAGAGAGAGAGATTTGTGGTATACATCATTATTGAAATAAAAAATAATTTTGAATTTAATTGTTTTCTTTTCTCTTAAATTGTAGATTCTTCAAGTGAATCGAACGGAATGGATAATTCCCAAGAATTGTACTTTATACCACCCACAAAAGCACGGGGCGATCCGGATGGTGACGAGTTTCCAAGTTGGTCGGATGAGAATAGTGCCTCAAATAATATAAATAATTACGACGGGAAGAAAGTGTACCGAAGTGAATTGAAAATGATGGGGAATCCTCCACCACCAGTGCCAATGTCTGATCTTCCTCCAGAAGATGAAGCTCCTCCACTGCCTTCCACAGTGCCTCCAATTGTACCGAAGACCCTCCTGGCTCGTCGTTCGAGCAGTGTCGAGGACAAGAAACATTTGTTTGCTCAACCGTCAGGGCCAAAAGTGCCCAGTCCCATGCCCCGTTCCTCTCAGGAACCCAGTAAGAAGAGTGTCAAGGACAAAATAGCCATGTTCTCCAGTAGGAGTTCCTCCACGAGTACGGACGAAGGGACAGATTCAACAATGGGATTCAACAATACTTTGCCACATCTTGGATCAGCAATTCAGATACGAAACTTGGGTTCGTCAACATCTAGTCTTCCACGATCCGCCGCCTCCCTCAGCAAGAGCTCTGACAATCTTCTCCAAGGGATGAGTGTCTCGGCTGTGCCCAACAAGCAATCCACAAATGTGTCGGACAAATGGAAAATTTCTCAAAGTACTTTCGACCTGTCTTCTCGAAAGAATTCCATAGATTCTTCCTCGTCGTCCCCCTCAACTAAGAGTGTCAAACATTTTGGTGTACATGGCTCCAATCTCACGTCCACAACACAAAATAATAGTTACACCACTTCCAAAATTATGCATGAACGGTCCCAAAGCTTGTTCGATGTTGGTCAACAACAACAACAAGAGAATCAACAACAACAACCCAGTTACCAGAGAGTGTCTTACCGTTATAATAATTTCACGCCTAAAGCAGACTTGAATTCTTCCACAACCATGCTCGAGAGTAGGAGGAAGGCTAATTTGAGTAAGTCATATTTTTTGATATCATCATTCTCAAGTGCTTGGATTTGTATATAGAGAATAGAGAGTCGTCGTGACTGTTTGAGGCTTACTGTCCACATTACATATTTTTGTACATTTGAGAATTTGGGTAGAACGCTCAAATTCTAGGTTATTGAAATTTATACAAGTAGAGAAGGAGAATTTTTTAAGATACAATTTTATATGACATGAAGACAATGTTATGGAAAATATTGAATCGGCTCGTTTTAAATGAAGGATGAAATGGAAAATTAATTTTTTTGTCAATATTTTCTTTGTACAGCCAAGCTCAGAGGTTTAGTGATACCGGACAAGTCGCCAGTGACCCCTACATCCTCATCTGTGGTGGACTTGCCGACAATTATTAGTAAAGACGCTGTCATGCCACCCCCTTCACTGGTCGTTAACAAAATGGAGCAATCAAGACCAAGACAAGTAATTAGTAGAACTGAATCCTTCGATTCTTACAGTAATGAGAATAAAAGTGCCAAAACCTTGGGTTCCACCGAGCCCGACATGTCTGACTGGAAACTTCCGTCTACTGTACCAAAGTATTCCCCTGCGTTCAAACGAAGAAGTCTCACTCCATACCAGTCCGTTCTCAGTTCGACCACTGTCAATGCGGCGACACACAAAACTTTACCAATGGCTTTCAATCCTGGAACTGCCACAAATTACAAAACAAATACACCCGAGCCCAAGAGTCTAGAGAGTCTAACTTCACCCCATTCAGATTCTAGCTTTGAATTTTCTGCAAATTCTCCTCTGAGTGAACCTCGGACCAAAGCATTTGCCAACAGTACACCGCCAATCGTCACCGTCAGAAAAACTAGCCTTACCAAATCCGTTTCAGGCGGAGGAGGAAACAATGAGACCACAACAAAAGATGCAGCAGCTGAAATTCACAATAATAGCCAACCAAATAATGTGGATTCTAAGAATCATGTCAATGATAATAATAATGTCCATGCAGCCACAAAGTACAATGGAAAGGGTAAATTGGAAGACAGTGACAACGACTCTGCTGTCAGTTCTAGCCGTTCAAGTATTTCCCACGGATTGTCTCCCCCTAATTCCCCCACACCCGAGGAATCTTCCTTCTCCACCCCAGACCCTGACAGTAATAAACCAAATGGTCATGACTTGGAAGGGGAAGGAGATGACTCTTCAAATTCGGATGAAGGCTGGAGAGTCCTCAAACCACAAAGTGTAGAGGCAATCAATAGAAAAAATGTTTTGGCCTCTGCAAAATTTAGCAGTGGTGGGGGTCGAGGGGAGGAAAATTCTTCTGGACAGAGTCGTCGAAGTGATGATGACGAAGCTGATGCTGAAGGTAAACTTAGATTACTAACTAGTAGTTAGAAACTACGTATAAATTACAGTCTATGGTACGTAAGAGGTGTTATACAATTTATAATATGATCAACTTAAATTGTCAATGCAGATACTGAGTCCTCATGCTCGGAATTGGATGTTAGCGACAAGAAGAGACGACCTTCCCTCACTAATAGACTAGGTTTAGGTCAAGTAAGAAGAATTCCAAATTCAAAAGTTGACACGGAGGAGGATGAAGAAGAACTTCCTCAAGTAAACACGTCACACTCACAACAGTCTTCCATGGATTTGGGTGAATTGATTTTACCCAATTTTACCGAATTGACCGAGTCTCCACTCCAAGCTATTTTTGATATGGAAGTTCAAATGGCTTACATTAATGAGGTACATAGTTTGAAATCAAAAGAATTATATATACGTTACATGCCGTTTACATTTTAAATAATCCTCTTTCTTTAATATTTGTAGATTTGTGACGCACTGCCAACTCGGAGTGGTGACAGTGGAAGTAGTCGTTATTTTTGTCGTCGGGATTCAGAAGCAACAGTCATAGAGAGACCAATAATTAAGGAACGAAAACACTCACAAGTAGAACAGATTGACAGTGGTGGGGATCGAAGAGCGAGGAATCGAAGTAGCTCTGGTAACGAGTCAGATTTCTCCAGTAGTATTTCTGTGGGTAGTCATAATCAAAGTCTTCATGGAGTGACGTCTGACAGTGGGAAATCCGCCGTCCCTTCCACAATAGAGAGTAGTAATAAGCCGGACGAGAAATGGTCAATACTAGAAAAGAAATATTCAAAAAGTCTCACATCAGTCAATTTACTGGGTAATTCAAATACAACGACGATGACGACTGGAACGATAGCCACAACGAATGTTGCACTCAAAAATAGTGAACCCTCCCTCCTCCCCACCACCACCACTACTACACTCTACTCTACTACTAGTAGTAATGATGGTTTTGAGAAATCAATAGACAGAATGATGGAGAAGAGTGTTGCTCTTTCTGATGCGAAAGGGAAGGCAGCGTCCACGGCGAGAATACCTCGGGGAAGAAATGATTTCAAATCCCTCACCGATAAATGGCAACAATTGACGGATGGAGCGACGTCGTCGAATCCTCCTCCTCTCCCTCCTCCAACAACAAAGCAGGTGGGAGCAGTAGGACCAAAACCACCACTGTTTGAGAAACCACAACTTTTGACATCATCCTCTTCGTACAGGTCCACAGTGACCACAAAAGTGGAGCCACAAGATTACAATGATGTCCTCTCATCCTCTTCCCATCATCAACCAGCTGTAGTCATGCACAGTACAAGTAAAATGGACACTACGAGCCTGTCCCCGTCGGAAGGGAATGACTTGGATGACACAGAGGGTCCATCATGGACCTCGGACAGGAGTCGAGGAGGAGCACATTTGAATTCCAGTACTGGTCGGAACAGTGAAGTTGTTGTGCCTACAATGATGATGAGTTCGACGAAGCGGAGCGTGAGTGTCAATGATATTCGAAGAGCATTTGAAAAGGCAGAGATTGCCGTGAACAGTTATGGACGAGATGATAACTGCACGAAAAATGGGAGTAGTAAAGACGTTGATGGTCTGTCAGTCCCATCCGCACACTTCCGTGTCTCCTCTTTCGATAGCACGACAAGTGAAGAAAGTAGTGCCACCACACCAGGATCACACGGGATCTACGGCTCTTCAAATAGTCTCGTCTCATCTGCTCCACGTAATGGCACTAGTACATGATTTAAGAATTTAGATGAGTTCATCATTTGTTATACTGGGAAAGTTTATTTAATTAATGCATGACACAATATTTGTAGTGGTCCATGGCCTAAACCGGGATCCATATGGCTCTATTACTTCACTTGCCTCCTCTACCAGTCTCATTTCACCACAGGTATGTTCCATAACAATGTTTTGTAATGAATTCCAACTCAACACCATTATCATCTTTTCTTAGTCCCCTCCCCTTTCTTATTCAATTTACCTGTCTATCTCAAATACTCTCACCCCACACTGTGTCCTGTTTTTAGTCTAAACTGTTCACCCCAAAAATTCACAATGTGTTCAAGTGGTAGTTTTCTTAAACTCAACCCTCCGACTTGAGCGAATCCCTCACATTCTATTTTTCCTTTCATTGAAATAGAATCTAATGGGGGGAGGAGACTGGAGTGGCATTTATTTCTGGGAGTGTAAGAAAAAGTAGTCATTCGACTATAAGATCAAATTCTATTGACAATACAATCGATTGTTTACCAAACGTCATTTGACTGACCATATTTAGCAGCATACTAAATATGTGTGGACTTAAAGTTACACAAGTAATTTCATCTTGTTAAATAAAATGATTGTCATTCAAGTAAATGGGTGAATGTTTAGTTCGAGAGGGCGAGAGAGAGGAAATATGTATATATTCAGGAACATCAAATGGACAGGAGTCAAAAGTTGTGTTTTTTTTTCGGGTGTGCAAAATTACAGTCAAGGCTGTTGTCGTTTTATATAAACATGTATTTTGTACGCTGGGTATGTGCTATGTCACTTATGATTGTTTGACTCTGTATTGAATATTTAATGAGAATTCTATGGTACTTGCGGGGTTTTCCCTCCCTCCTGCTTCTCCTCCTCCTCCACCTTCTGCATGGTTACTGTTAGCTCTGTGCTTGAGACATGTCTAGAATTTAGCAATGCACATACATAATATACTTTTGTGTGTGTATAGTTGTTGTACGGAGGCCACCTACCATGAATGTAATAAGCGCCCCAAGTCTAATGAAATTCTAAACTTCACTGTAATATTACTAGTGACCTACCGCATGTACCATGTAGGTTGTATTTCCTTCCTTCCCAGCTTCACGTATTTCTCATCATCAAAAAAAGGCAGGAGGAAAGTATAAATATGTAAACAAAGGATAACTATCAGAAATATATATTGTGTCGTATATATGATACATATAAATTAAAAAGATAGCATTTATATGGTCTGTGAAGCAGATTTTTTTGCCATACCCATACATAATGATAATAATGTAGGTTGGTGGTTGGTTTGGGACACAAGGAAATTTTGCAATGGAAATACGTAGTCGTAAAACCCTTGTTTCCCACATTGAAATTTGATAGGATTTTCATGATGAGAAACTTATTTTTCAATGCTAAAAGAGTGTGGGGGCCTGCGTGAATCATAATACAATTTTTACTGCTAAAATATTGTTGATGGTGGAAGGGGGGATGGTGTAAGTTTTTTTTATTTGTAGTTGAGTTACGTGATTCAATCATTTTATACTTTGACATCCAGCTGGTAAGCGTTAAGCTAAGAATCCAAAGTTTGTGTTGTTGTTGTCAGGCGTAGGAATTGAAAAACTTAAATTTGTGCATCATCACGAAGAGCTGGGCACTATACTATTAATATAGTGAGATTCGTTGTTAATGGCATAAAAAGTGAGAGGATGAATGAAGGGGGGATTGAGAGACTGAATGATTATGAAATGGAGATCCAATAACAAATTATAATAATAAGAGAAACACGAAATAGCTGGCATTAATATTCTTTTAATATGCTCAAGCAGGCAGGTACTACACACACACAAGTACAGAGGAGATCGCGAGTAACGAACTGAAATTCACCTGACGGGGATGAAGCAGTAAACA
>WJFB01000853.1:0-44967 GCA_009870185.1 Pygmarrhopalites habei | reverse complement strand
AAAAATCTGTCATTTTTTGATGTCGTCATATGTGAACCACCCCGACTAGTAGAGATTCGGCAACGGTGTATCTTTCTTTCGGAAACATTTCCGAAACTTTCTTGGCAAAAATTTCCGAGAATCCCCCGCGGCAGTCTGACGCCGCCGGCTTGGAGCCCTTCAGTTATAAGCCATTTCCCCTCATCTTCCTTTTGTTCCATCACCCCCAAAACCATCCTTCTTACTCGTCTTTCTTTTCTTCACTCTCTCAACCTCAACTCTGTGTACATCCTAGTCGGCTGGTGCTTTGTTATCAATCTCCAGATTAAAATTAACTTGACAATGTTCCCTCCAAAATATAATATAATTTTCAACAAACTCGTCAAACTTTTCCCTCATATCAGTCTATCCACTACTCCAACACTTTTTTCACACATTGCATACACAAATCTTCCTTGTATCTATTATTTTATGCTATTGATTTTTTGAGAAAAGTTTTTCTTTTTGAAAAAAAAACTGTCATGTAATGACATGAGCTTCAACTATTTGTTTTTCCTCCTCCCTTCATTATAGAATACTTGTACTTTATAAGACTGAGAAGAAGCATCAGGGTTGATTGTGCTGTGTGTGTGTGTCTTTTTGCAAATGATAATGAACGTGTAGGAGATACAAGGAGGATAAAGTTTGCTAGGAAGAAAAAAGGGAGATGCGTGTGTATGAAAAGAGACAAGTGGTGTGCCTCTTCTACTCTGAGAGAGGGAAAGAAAGGAGGAGGGGGTGGCGTGAAGAAAGTAATCAATGCCATTAAAATAAGAAATACATAGGGAGTGAGTGTGTGTGTGTGGAGGAGGAGAAGGGTTGACTTCACGGCATATATTAAAAGATAGTGTACTGAAAAGAAGAGACTTGTCTTTTTCTCCTTCGACATTGCTAGATAGGCTTTCTGTGTGTGTGTGTATGTTTATGTGTATGTCTTTCTCTGTCTTTTCCTACACGCTACTTAATATTCCTCAAGGCCCGTTCAGCTCCATTGGGAACAGTCTCCAGCTAAAGGTTACTTGTCGATTGGTAAATAATTTACGCGCAGCAACAGTCAAGCTTTCTCCCCCCCCCCCCCTCCCTTCTCTCTCTCTTTTACACTATCCACTCTACTATGCCATGTTTACTTTTATGTCGAATGTTTTATGGAGGGCTAAAAGTGAAAAGGATGCTTAGCACGTAGTTTCCTCCTTGTACTTTCCCTCCCGCTCTCCGACACGACTCCCCCACCACGAGGGAAGTGGAAGTGGAGAAAGAAGGAAAGAGCAAGAAATTAGAATTTTGATAAATTTCTTTCGACAGTCTTCATATCCTCCGTCCCTATATCACTACCTCTTTTACATTGAAATTTCCCCTTGACTGTACAGTGTACACCTCTTGTAATGTAATGTCCTGTGTGGGGAAATGATGATGATGATGTGCAAAGTCGGTTACGCGAACAGAGTGAAAGGCTAAGAGAGAAGAATTCCAAGGGTTTCCACTTTCTCCCCTCGGAATTTCTCTAGACGGAGAAAATGTGTGTGTAATCTGGACGACCGGTACATATTGATGTCATGTACATTGTTTAAGCCCCTACTACATCATACTGACTTAGAGGTCTGGATCTTTCCTCTTCTTCCCCATCATCATCCACTTTCCCATATTAAGTGTAATGGGAGGGCAGAGTGTAAGAGCCATAGGGCAATTCTTGGGACGAGAAGACTCTTCCTTGATTTCCCTCCTAAAAAGAACAACTCTGGTATCATAGAATAAAGACGTAGGTTCTTCTATCTTTGTCATCGTTCCTTCTTCTCAGAGGAAGAGGAGAGGGTGGATGAGAGTGAATGACAGGTGACGACAGTCAGAGGGAAAATAAGAGAGAGAATCAAAGTTCTTCCTTCTGAGAGGGAGGAAAAGAGGACAAGGGAGTCTAGGAAGAAACAAAATCCCTCCTGAGACACCCTCCCAGCCCAAAGTCAGATGACTCTTCTTCCTCTCTATATCTCCCTTTTTGATGAGAGGGAAGAAGGCGAGATAGAGAGGAACCCTGGAACATGCAAGAGCATGTCGGGAATGAATAATAAATTTGTCCATACTTTCTCCACCTCAGAAACACACCCGCACATCCATAGATAAAGAGAGAGGGAAATGAGGACCTCTTTTTGTAGGATCAGATTAAGCATAAAATCGTTTGAATGCGTGTGTGTGTGTCTGGGATGTACATATTTCCTACATTTAAGACCAAGATCAGGATGATGATGCTAAAGGGGAAAATAGGGGAAAGGGAGAGGATAGAATGAAGACGGAAGACAATTGGTGCCATCAATGAAATCCTTGTTCTTTTTTCTGTTTTTCTCAATCCAACCGACGCTTCCCTTTTTCTTCCAGTTTTTTCAAACACTCGTCTCTTTATCCTGGAGATAATATGCTGACGATGCGAGGATATGGTTGTAATAGTAGAGCAGTAGTAGTGGTGGTGATGTATTGCATGTATTATGGATTTTTTCCTCTTGTTCTTTTTCATCTTGTCAATGGTTTGAACATGCATGGCGGGACACGAGAGGCAAGCATGGTCGGTCATTGGATTGTCAAAGTCGAGAGAGATGAGAGAGAGAGGGACGAAGCTTTCAACACGAATTTTTTTTGAAGAGCGATCCTTCAACTCTCATCCTATTTTGTGAACTTGATGAAGGTGGGTATAAAAAGGAGGTTGAGAATTATCGATCTTGTCCCTCCATCCTGCTTCTACTAGTTTTTATTATTAATAATCTGTGTATTCATTATAAAACCCATCATCCACATTTTCCCCTCGTCTTTCCTCCTGCATCCCACAATTTTTTGATTACTCCACGCAATGATTCAAGTGCAAGTCTATTGTACATACACGTGTTTAATATGTAGCATACATGTTGGCAGGACATTCCAAAACCACCTTTCTCCTTCCTACGCTCGTTGAAGAGTAGGAGAGGAGGAGGGGTGAATGGTAATGCGGACAGAGAGATGTGGACATTTGAGTCCAAAGTCCACACATCTCATGTCCATGATATGAGAAAAAGTAGAGTGAAAGTAGAGAAACGACTTACCTCATGTTTCAAATACATCAGGTTGACTTCTTCCCCGTCATCTGGAAAGAGGGAAAAGAAATGATGAGATTCAGTGGTTTACATTACACACACACACACAAACATTCACATACACGAGGAAGGTACACCCAGGGAGAGATGATGATAGTATAAACTTTCCACATCGTCTCCCTCAATGAATGATTCTGAGATAAACATCTAGCCCATCATCCATCCAGGAGGGAGGGGAGAGAGGGAGAGAGGAGGAGGCAACACAAAATGTCACACACACACACAGTAAACATTTATTCACCCAATGTCCACTCGCGTAAGTGTACACATGAACAAATCTCGAGAGAACTACAAATCTGACGTTTTGGGCCTGGCTGAAGTCTCCATGTATCTCCATTAGGACTTTCTCCTCCTCCTATCCCTTTCCCTCTCTCCTCTCTCCTCTCTCCTCACACACACAATATTATCCCTGTCCAAAATTCACAGAGAAGGCTAACGTGAAATCCCGTTAGGAAGACAGACAGAGAGAAAGGAGGGGGGGGGGGGAGCATGAAGCGTCAAATCAAATTTATTCTTCTTTTCCTTTGATGCACTTGTCCCTTGTCAGTCTTACGTCTCGTAACTCTCTCTCTCTTTCACTTTCCCTCCTCCCCCCTTATAGATGAGAAAGGATGAGGGGATTCCGGGATTCCAAACCTCACCAAAATTGCCACAATCCATATGCTGTCACCAACCAATAGTGAAGCCTTGCGTGTGTGTGTATGCGTGTGTGGATCATAGGCAAGAAGGGACAATTCAGAGTGGTCTATTAACCTCATGTAAAAAAGGTGGGTAAAAAGGCTGAGAAAAAAAGGAAGAGGAGGAGGAGGTGGGATGAGAAATGCACAATTCGATCCTCTCAAATCTCAATAGCATAGAATATGGGCCACAAAAAGACAGAAGAAGAGGAACTCCTTGCATTGACTTGACTTTTCATTGAACTTCCATCTTCTTTTTCTCTTTCCCTCGTGTATGTATGTGCGTGTGTGTGTTGCACGGTTGACTGGCTGAGTCTCCTCGTTTTCCCTGTGCTTACTGTGTCGAGAATAATATATATAGATATATAAAGTTTCTTATCATTTCTATCTCTTGCATTTCTATCCTATGATCAAAATCCTTATCGCTCTCTCTCGCACTTTCACTCGCTTTCTCTCTCTCTCTCTCTCTCTCTCGCTTTCTCTCTCTCTCTCTCTCTCTCTCTCTCTCTCTCTGTGATCTCCATGTATATTTCATGTAAGGAGAAATGATTTATCTTTATCAGATGACTTTTCTTATTATTACGGTGTGTGTGTAAGTGATATTATATTATGGTAGCCTCCGTCTTTCTCTCTCCTCTCTCTTCGTTCCCTTGAAAGTTTTCTGTGCTTCATACGACTACTTTTTTTCTTGACTCTCCAAGCCTCCTCCCGTCTCAAGTAGATACTCACAACGTAGCTAATGAGCATGCAGAACGGTCTCTCTCTCTCTTTCCCTTTTTCCTGGGTCTTTTTTATACATCAAAGCATCACATTCACAAATCCAAAACGACAGATAAGAAATCTTCCTTCTTCTCCTCCCGTCTCCCGTCCTCCTCGCTACTCCTACTCCAGCTCCTTTCTCCTCTGATCTCTCTCTCTTTGGCAGTTTTCAGGTGAGTACCATGGCATCCCAGCTTTACAATCCCGAGATGATGCATAGGCTGAATATCTTTTTTTTTAAAAAAATTATCCTTACCCACCATAGTTCGGATTGTGTTTGTGTGTGTGTGTGCTTTCTCCTGGCTCCCTTTCACATGGTCATATAATAATAATAATAAATGTCTATGGCCCTCTCTCGCCCCTGTTAAACAATGTTTTTGAGGAGGAGGGATAATTCCTATATATACCAATTAACCTACTTTTTATACAGCATCCCCCATTCTACATACACACACATTATAGGGCCGTGAATGAGGAGGAGAGAGGAGAGGAGGAAGAAGAAGAGAAAGATGATACGCGGTGGCATGTCATAAATCTGTGAAACTGTTTTCTGCGTAAAAGTGATGAAGGGGAGAGGCTCGATGAGTGACTTATATAGGTGCATCATTCTGACTGATTAAAATTAATTACTCAAATGTTGAAAGTATGAGAAAGAGGGAGAGAGGAGGAAGGATTTTTAGGTAGCCCTCAGACTATAATATTATAATGGCTTGTAATCTGATTAATAGAGAAATTGGACCCACAGTAATTCACCAGGGGATGTCAGGGAAATTGTGGAAATTTAACAATAAAATGTAATCATAATTCATCAAGGAGAGAGCGGAGAGAGAGAAAAAGGTATAGGTAAAGACGTACCTTCACTTCCTACACACACTCACACTCTTTCACTTCACACACACACACTCAATTGTGTGCAGTTTGGGATTGAGAGAGAGAGAGAGTGAAAGAGTGAGCAGACAAATGGAAAAGAGTGCAGAAAAGAGAGAATCGAATAAAAGCCAAATGACTGAGAAGAGAGGAAGAGGAGGAGGGGGAGGGGAGAGAAATTGTCCCAGTAGCATTTTACCTTATATGGCCCTATTACATATAGTAATATGTAGTTTGGGTGTAGAGAGAAAGCGAGAGACAGCTCTAACTTTGGTATGGCACCAAGGCCGACTCAGTTGAGCGCCAGTTGTCTGTGCTCCCCTTGTGTTCGAATCTCTCGCTTTCTCTCCTCCTCCTCCACTTTCTCCTCTCTGTTGAGTGTGTTTGTGGAGTGTGGAGGCACATGCAAAAAAAATCAATAGAGAGATTTCTTGCGAAAACTACTTTGTATCCTTACCACCAGGGAGCATCTGCCTGTGTTAAAATTCGCATACCCTACTACATAGTACACATAGGATGGGGTTCGGGTTCCCAAGTTTGGTAAGTTTTAGCACGTGGAGCGGGAGGATTCTCACGCTGTGCTGTGGATGGAGAGAGAGAGAAGTAGAGGATCGCAAAAATCTTGGAGCTGGGAGTGCTCAAGTTCCAGTCCTTACTACATCTCGGATGCAAAACCTGAACTGCGAAGAGTAGGGCTTGAGCAATCTCCACACAGATTGCTACCCTTTGACACGCAACTCCGTCTCGGAACAAGAGAAACACTTGTCTCTCCCATTTCCTCACTCGTCCCTCCTTTTCTCTTCTTCCTCGGAAGAGGAAATTCTATTCTCTGGCTCTCTCTCTCCTTTCTCTCAACTTTCTCCTCATACTTCTCAAAACTGGTATTGTCTTTGACAGGAGAATGGAAAATTTTCCTTGAGTCTCAGATGGAACGTCAGACTTTATGTTTTTTTGTTTAAATTTTCTATTTAAACGATCTACCGCCCAATCCACGGTTACCTTTTTTACCCTGCTCTCGCTCAAGGGAGGAAGGAAGGAAATGAGGTTTGACTGGTGTAGAAAAGTCTATTGATGGAAAACTTTTACTTCCCTACCTTCACTCTTTTTTTCCTTTACTCCCTCAACACACCCAGACAGGCACACACTCCACTCTCTGTTAAATTTAATTAATTTAACAGGAGAAAAACTTCAGCGAAAAATCTTTCTAAATTTTTTTTTTGCTTTGTCGCCATTGTCAACGTTCATTAATCTAACTGTCCATGGACATTTTTGTGGAACGGGGAGGAGGGAAAAACGGAGGGGGAACGGAGAAAAACGGGAGAATTTAAATTCCACAAACTAATTAGGAATAAAGAAAAGAAGAGAGAGAAAGGGGATGGAAGGAGGGATGGTATTCAATCTCAATTATTATGCTGCTCAACTTTCATTGTGATCCACATTATAATTGTGCGAAATAAATGAGACAGCTCATTAAGTTTAATGGGTTCTATTAAACGGAGGGGATGCAGGCAGACTGTCCGATGTACGTCAGCTGGGAATTTTGTGGTGAAGGAAGACTGAGAGAAAGGATAAAGAGAGGAGAGGATAGAAAATCCAGTCCAGCTTTTGATGAGCATATAAAATTTTAAAGCGTCTCTAAAAGGAATGAAAAATCCAATTTTACTCGGATTTGAAACAAGTTTTAAGGAAATTTTTAAGCGTGTAACATAACGAAAAAGGGTTCTAAAAATTTTGATTTGTTTTCAACATTACACATTTAACTGTTGTAAGTTGTAGTACATGTTAAAGTTGTAGTAGCTGGAATCAGATTATCAGACTGATTTTAAAATCCTTCTTTACCGCACTAATGGGGGAAAGTACAATTACACAGACTGTCTGGATTTTGACATTCAATTCCTGATGTCTTATTCACCATCTTGACAACGGAGGTGGAGGATGACATACCAAGTTTTTTTTTTAAAAAAAAAATTTAAGATGATGACAAAATAAATCATATTATTAGTACAGAAGACAGAATTCATAGAAAGTGTGGTATAAGTTTGATGTGTCATCCAATCTACATGGCTCAAATTTCAAAATGGAATGTTAGGGGAAGACAGGGAAATAAAAATTTGCTTAGGAAAAAAAGAGGGAACCAGATGTGAAGGGATGAGAGTTTGCTTTTGGAGGGAGTGTGAGTGGAATCGAGTCATTCAAGCTGAAATGCAGAGTCAGAGAAGGAAAAAGGAAGAAAAAGAGTTGGGGAGGAAGGAAGGAAAGAGGAAGGACTGAGAGTTGAGGATTTTCCAAGTAAAAAAGAAGGAGGAAGAAAGAAGAGTAGAGCAGCAGTTGATTCTTCATGCGGATTTTAGCGGTTAAAGATTCTTTAGAGAGAGTTAAAAGGCTTTATAAACTGCAAGCTGTGTCTGTCTATACATGTACATATACCTATACATATATACACACACGCTCTCTCTCACACATATACACACATACAACTTTCATCACTGCAACGAACGACTCAAAATTATCTCCCTCCTGGTTCCCTCCTATCAGCAACTTTTGGGTTTGGATGCAATGCATGCTCAAATTCTACTAACTACACTCGTACCTTAATCCATAGCCCCATTTATTTGTACATGTGTGTGTGTGTATGGGAGTTTTTTAGACGACTTTTATAATTGCCAGTCATACACAGTTCCTCCTCCTCCTCCAACAGATGAAGACTTCAAACAAAATTCACCCGTCATTTTTCTACTTTTGGTCCTCCTCTACCTTCTCTTCTTGTACAGTCAGATTGGAGGTTTAGTTGGTTTAACAAACAAGTTTAATATTATGCCCTCAATCCTGAATGACATTCTCAGCCGTCGTTTTTTAATAAGAAAAAAAATCCCTTCTCATTTTCATTAACCTAACCCTTCTTCTTCTCTCTCTCTCTCCTTCGCTATCATCGTCTGAATCACACGAAAGGAATCGAGGGTGCAAAAAGAAGAGGGGCAAAAATTCATCCGTTGAAAATGGGGAAGGAAATTAGGCTCCATGCATTAGTATAACTGTGTGTGTGTGTGTGACTGTGTGAGAAGGATAAAATTACATGGAATGTGAACAGATTTTGACCATTCTCAAAGTCATGAGAGGATGACATTTCCCATGGCGGAACGTCGTCCCACATTTCCATTTGTAAGAAGCCGGGTGAAATTAATTGCTGAATAATTTTTTCATTATCCCAACAGACTACATCAGCATCCCTTCCCTAACTCCCTCTCTCTCTCTCGTTCCGTGCCATGTCTAATGAGAGTCATATTTATTGTTGAATATTTAATTAAAAGAGAAAAGAGGAGCTTAGAGAACCCTGGTTGGTTCATACTCTCCTTTTTTCCTTGGGATCATGAAAGGGGAATTGAATGTACGGTGAACATAGCTAACCTCTCCTCCTCCTCCTCCCTTATGATTCATACCTACAACCATGAAGGGGAAGTGTTATGTGAGCACGTGCTCTGGCCTTCACCGAAATCCTCATCAAATTTCGGGATTTCACTCACACACAACCTTTTCCCCGTTGCTACTTGCTGTTGCTGTGGGTAAACTCCAAAAGGATCAGTTTGATAGTGTGTTTGTGTGTGTGTGTGTAGTAGCGTTTGGTGGTGGGAATGGTGTGTTGGAACATCACAAGCAGTGGTCTACTGCGGTGTAAAGCCGCCGAGGGAGTTCTACTCTCTCTATCAGGATTACTTGATCTTGTATCAATTCATGTATGTTGTCACTCCATCAAAATTATTTTTATACTCATTTTGACACTCTTCCACTCAACACATCCACAAATGGGAATGATTATGGAGTCTACATTGATTTTACACGGTATATGAAGAGTAGGTTTCAAAATTACGAGATTCAATTTAGATTCTAGATTTATAATGTTAGTATTTCAACTTCAGAATTTATCGTATGTGACACGGCAAAATTAAAGGGGATCCTCACTCAAAAATTCAAAATAGATTTGACCTTTTATATTTATTCAATTTCATTTCATTTGAATCTTGTTCAAAGATGGAAGGAATTTAATTCTGGATATCATCACCGAATGTTGTCTCCTCACCTCAAGAATTTCAAAATATTTTTTGAATTTCACTAAAAATTCCTTCCAAAGGGTAAAGTCCCTCACATTCCAGACACGCTCCAGAAATATTCTTGAAAAATGTTATGATTATTCTCAACCAAAAAAAATTTGAAATATTCGTCACAAGAAAATGGAGAATAAAAATTCCTCCATTTTCCAATTTTGAAGGATTTCCCTACGACGACTGAGATGCAGATGTTTTGGATGGAGAACCAATTTAACGTATAATTACGTAATCATTATTTCCCTTCAGATTAAATTGATATGTGCATCTCAAGGATAATCTATAAAAAAGAGTCTTGGGTAAATGATTTTCCTGGAAAAAAGCCACTAAACTTTTCTGAGACTGGGAGGAGGGAGGACGTGTCAAGTAAATCAGGGTATCATCGGTCCCATTGAGAATTGAGCTACCGAGTAGTGAGAATGAGAGTTGTGGAATGTAAAGAAAGAGAGAAAGCGAGATGGAGACAGGACTCTTGACTGTTGTCATAGGAGTTTCGGAATGAAGACGGAACGGAGTGATGATGAAAGACCGGGGAAGGATAGACGGGTTTGGGATTGGAGACTCCAGTAACAAAATTGCCCGAGAGGAAATGCATGAATGACTGAGTGAGCAGAACGTCAAAGTTCAAAGAAAATGGAGAGGAGGGGAGGACGGAGTGAAAGTTGGAATGGATTCGTGCATGGCTCCATATTTACCCACTCTCCCTCTTCTCCCGAAATTCAATAAACATTGGCCAACGACGATTTTGATGTGTCTATCCGTCTGTCTCTCTGGGTGTCTGTGTGTGAGTGTGGGCTACGCCTAATCTCTCTTTCAACGGAGGAGGGGAGTGGAAAGAAGAGGAGGAGGAGGGGTTGATGATCGTGCAGGTGTCTCGGGGAAATAGAGAAATTCACAGGTTCTCCTTCCTGCGGAATTCCCCCTCTTCCCATGAAAATCACAAGCAAACAATCGATTAGGCAGCTTATTTATCCATTTGTCAGCACACACACCCTCCTCTACCATAACCACCATACACACACGTGCATACATACTCACACACCACTTGCATACAGATCAAGGCTATGATTTATAGTGTTAGGTCGTCTCCACTTTGTAACTATTATTTCTTTTGCAAATAAATTTGGTTCAATGCTACATCCAATTCTTCCCAGTTCTCCCGTCTCTTTCAAACAACCCGATTTTTGGCTTTACGGTGTCGACAAAGCGGACCCTCGTATACACACTTCTACACACATACAGTCCCAAAATTGTTGATGAGACCCCATAAATTTGAACAGAACAAAATATGTAGCCCTACAGACACACACACACACTACACTGCACTCTACTCCGAATTTCCCACACGCCTTTGAAAAAAAAGGTAATTAAAAAACTGTCGCGGGGAAATGGAGAGAGAGAGAAACGGGAACCCAGAAAAATGAGGGATGGGGACGGCAAATAATTCTCCTCTCGCTTCTTTTGAACATTTCTCTGACGTTTGACCCTGGGAAATTGTACAGCGTCGTTCACATGGGCATAACTCTCTCTTTCTCTTTCTCTGGTAATGGAGATCTCTCAACAAACCATCGCTTTCACTCCCTTTGTGAACTGTGTGTGTTTTTTCAACTATTTAAATTTTTTTTTGAAATCCTGGGAAAAGCACGTACAATCGTACAATGGATACGTACAAAAAATTGTTAAAAGTAAATTTGAAACCTTATACATTTCCATATAATGAAGAGAGGGGTGAGAGTACCCAATAAATTTTATGAGCATGGTTGTGTGTGTCTCCATGTATACTTGTGTATACGTGTGTGTGTGTGTTTTTTGAGTATCTTTGAATTGAAAGGTGATTGTGTGTTCTTCCTCTCTTTCTTCCGTGATTTATGTATGACTGAAAAGCAGCTGAGTTCAAATTTATCAGAGGAAAAAAGCCAATTCTTTATGCATCTTTCCTTCTTCTCATCTCCATGTTCTCAGAACAGTAGAAATGGAGAAGGAGGAGGAGAAGGAAGAACAGAACAAATTTTTTTACAATGCGAAAGTTCAATAGCTTTTACAGGAGTGGAGGAAAAAGAGAAATGTTCACTTTCTCCCTTCCCCCTTTCTCCATTTTTTTCACTTTCCCCTCTATTCTTATTCTATTTGGAAGCTAAACCCATCTCTCCTCCTCCTTCCTCTTTCTCCTCCTCCTCTTCCTGCCCTACAATACGATGTAAAATTGAATATGGCGAAATGAAGTGCGTCAGCCACGTGCTTCAAAATACAATTACATGGAAACAAAGACTCTGTTTCCCTCCCCCCGAAAAAAGTACACCGTCTCTTTCTCCCTTGTCTCTGTATTTATATTACATTACACAAGAAGCAACCCTCGTCTTATTCCTTTGAGAGATGCGGAGGAGAAGAGAGGAGAGAAGAGGAGGGAATAGGGATGAGGAAAAGTATTTGGAATTATTATATGTGGATGGAGTCAAGATAAAAAAAAGTTTTTGGTAAATTCATAAGGAACCCAACGTTTACTTACATTTCTCCTCCATCCTTAAAATATTTACTTAGGTTAAAGTAAGAAAAGAGTGGAAATAAAATGAGGAAATGAAAAATGTTGGGAAATTGAACTCTCTTCTCCCACACACACACGCCCTAAAAATTCCGACCCTTGTGCTGTACTTTCAAAAATATCTGCACATTGAAAAGAGATACGAGTTTGTTGGTTACCCCTCCTCCCACTTTCAAAATCCCGGAAAAAACCATGTTAGGCTGCACTCGAGTTGTTCTACAGCGTAAGAGAAAGAGAGAGAGAAAGCAGACCACCCAAATCTCCTGTATGAATGAATAATCTATGTTTCGTATATATGGTTATATTATTAATAATTGTATATCATACATGCCGAACTTTAATCAGTCAATTATTCATGTCCATTTCACAGCACTCCCCCCCCCCCTTCCTCCTCTCACCTTTCCCAAACACTATTGCCCAATTTGTGAGGAAGGCTGAGAGGGAGAGGGAGAGAGAGAGACAGTGGATTTTGGTTGGTGGGAAAACGAAAACTTTTTTTAAGTGTGCCATAGATTGGAAAGATGAAGTAGTCTTCCTCCCTTGGCTCACCATATAACTCAACTTTGTATAAGCTCCATCTTTCTCTGTAGGCTATGTGTTACATAATAGTATTATATTGTACAAAATCAGGAGGGCAATCTTTGTCAAAAATTTAATTGCACTTCACCCTACTCCTACTTTCACTCTCTCTCTCCTCTTTCTCCCACACACACACACTTTCTGTCTATGAACTTTTCAAGTTATTTCCACGTCAATTCCAAAAGCGTGTTGAGTGTACTCTTAATTTGATTTTCATAACTTTCTCTCTGTCATGTATTCAAATGTGGAGGATAGGGCACTGTCTGTAAATATGGATACATTACTCCACTTTGTTTTCCAGACACTCATTCCCTCCTCTTCCTTTCTTTTTTGATAAAAAGAAAAACAAAAAAGTTGATCCTATTATGTACAAGTTTTCAAAACTCAGACATCTCTACTCTACATCTCTTCTCCTCCTTGGTTTAAATGCAAAGGTCAAATTGTCAAAGTTTAGAATGAAACTCGGGAATACTTTTAGTTGAGTGCAAGTGCACCCCAAAATATATTCCACAGTTTAACTAAAGTCCCTGGACTTTGGTCATTCTAGTTGGTGGGTGGCCCACTTTCACACTTTCACTTTTCAATGGCTCTCTTGTTTGGTAGTCATGATAAACTTTGTCGAATTATTTTCTCCCACCTTGTCTCAGCTTCCCTCATTTAAAAAATTTCTACACACATAAATACAAAAAGAACATAATTGAAACTTGAATTTCAGTAAAGATTTCATTGAATTTAGACAATGTTTTTAATATTGAGAACATTCATTCTCTACTTGTTCTTCTCCCCCGCCCCATTAAAAAATGGATGAGTGAAGAATGGGGTTAATGGAAAGATTTTGTGTGTGTGTCCCGAATTGTGGTCATGAGATGACAAGGGAGGTTCTTGACTGATCAGGGCAGTGTAATGGAGAGTGGGTCATGGGACGGACGGAGGAGGAGGGAATTATTGTCATTTTTCATCATTTTCCTGACAATGTACATGTACATGAATGTGAGTGGGTGAGGGTGAGTGTGTGTGTGTGATGAAGTTGGTTGGTTGGAGTTGAAAAGGATTGTTCACAAGAGAAAGAGAGTGAAAAAAAAGAGAATGAATGAAAGAAGGATGGAGGAGGAGGGACTCTGTGACAATCGCGTATTGAGCAAAAAGAAAATTGAAATGCTATACAATGACAAAAGAATAGAGGAGAAGGAGGAGAATGTCGTCAACTCATACAAAGGCTCAAAATGAAAGATAACCAAAAGGCTCAAGAGAAGCAAAAAAAAGGTTTAAACTACTCAAATCCACACAGACACACACACACCCTCACACTCCATTTATAAGAAAAGCGCATATTTGTGACTCATGAAAAAGAAGGAGACGGAAAGATGGAGAGACAAGGAAGAAAATTGTATCATTTCTTAACGCTCTCCAACCATTCCCTAGTCCTAGTCCTCCAAGTCCTAATGCGAGTGGACTCGGAAGAATAAGCAGAGCTGATGATCAATATTTAGCAATCAATTGGGACAAGTGAACATTTTGGTCAAGAAGGGGGGGAACAACCAATTGACGGGTACACATTTTCCTCCACAGTTTTCTATTTATAGGCATAATACTTGGCCCACCGTAAAACTTAAAATCCAATGCAATGGAATTTGCCGTGAAGGAATTTTTGCGAATTTTTTATATGCATAGAGAATATTTGGTGAAATTAAATCTCTAAATTAATGCTCAAAATTTTATTGTTTCAAAAGATACTTAATTTATAATTCAAATTTCTGTGATATATTTATGAGCATTAAATGAAGTGGGAGTTTTGTAGTATGAACTAAATGTGAATGGGGAATATTTCATAAAAATATTTGTGGGTTAACCAGAAAACAGTGAGAAATGAAAATGACTCAAAAATTCTTCTCTAAACGGCTCCCCTCTTACTCTCTCCTCGTTCACTCTGCCACTTTTCCTCCCTCTTTCTTCCTCCATCCTTCTCAAAATTCATTTGGCATCAGCAAAAATATCCCATCACCCAAACACACTCATTCTCTACCGCTCTCTATTTCTACTTGGTCACTTGAGCAGCCCCCTCATCCTCTTTGGTTCATAATTTTTTTTCGATGAGCCATCGCATCTGTGTGTTTCTACAGAGAGGGAGAAGAGAAGGAGAGAATCTGCTTCATCATCAGTCCTGTCCCAGGACTTCACCTCAACCTCACGTCTTGCCTGCATGTGCGTGTGTGTGTGGCTGTGGCTGTGTTTATATGTGTGGGTGTGAAGTTTGAAAGGATGGAAGATGCTGATTTTTTTTATTTTGTCCTTTTATATCTTCATATGTTCCATTTTTACTCCGTTTCTTCACGGTAGCTTTCTCCTTTGGGCTAGCACGGAGTTAATTGGGCTGTTGCATTTTTCGTGAACATTCCTCGCCTGGGAGCTCAAGGACGTCGACAATGGCCATCAAATTGTGAGTACCATAGTCTCCCCGTCTTTCTCTCTCTAGTCATGTTTGAGGAGGGAGAAATGAGTCAAAATAATTAGCCCAGTTCGAAAAAAATTGGATGCGAGTATTCATTCCTATTTAGTATTTTAGGCCTGGCCTTCCTCCCCCAGCACACACACCAGGGTAGACAGTAGACAGTAAAAGTTTTTTGGTTGAGGAGGGAAAAAAATTGGGTCCACACTAATTGAGAGAGACACATTGAGAGGAAATTAGCACTTACATTATAAACTCTCGAGTTTTTTCCCCCTCTGCACACACATAAACTCAAGTGAATTTAATGGTGGGGAAGGGGAACGAGGCGGAGAGGAGGAGGGGGTCTGAAAATTTTCTTAATTTGTCTTGAACTTTCTTTTGAGTTGACTTTGGGCTTCTCTTCCTTGAGCAAAGGCACACAGGCACACACAAATAAGATACTGGAGTCATGTAGATGTACATGGATACGGACATGATTCTTGTGCCTTGTCATAGTGTTTCAAGAAGAAGATTCTTTGATTCGTTTCGACTCCCTCCATCCGTATTTATGTGTGTGTGTGTCCACCGTACAATTTCACTTTGAACCCGGGTCTCGCTTCCTCCTTTAACCCGGGTCAGAGCGAGAGCGAGAATGAGAGCGGAGGATGAATCGGAAACTTTGATCTTTGTTATTCTGACTCAAGTTGTAAAGTTAAAAAAGTAGGAACAGTTCGCCGTTTCCATTCCTCCTTTTTTGTGTCGTTTCACTCTAAAAAAAATTTTTTGAGTAAAAAAATGTGGAGCCGAAATAATAGGGGCTACCGTAAAGCAGGATATTTTGTACAAGGTCAAGGATATCTGCATAATTTGTACATTCTTCCATCTCTGTAATGGTTGAGCCTATCTTCTAGTCTACTTTTTTAGGGAAGAGGGGTCCAGGAATGGAGTCACATTAGCCTTGTGTACGGTACCATTACTTTTGATAGTCCCTTTTACATGCCAAATAAGAGAAAGAAAGTTTGAGAGACCAGACGAGAGGGAGAGGAGAGGACGAGGTTGGAGGTAGATACTGTGTACATACGATAAAAATGTTTGTGTGTGTCGTGCTCTCTCTCTTTTCCCCCTGTGTGTGTGTAGTTGAGTGTAGTGAGGGACGGATCAGAGGACTTTGTGTGTGTGTGTGTGTGTAGGGGGAGAAAAAAATCCTTGCCCATGACATGCTCGCAAATTTGCTTAGGAAGTCTGTCATGTTGGTAAATACAAGGGGAGTAATACAAAGAGGAGGGGGAGGAGGAGGAGGAGAGAGAGCTTTAACTTTAAAATATGCTTAGTCAACTTCTATCACAGATGCTTATACTTTTAGCCCGCTATCCAACATCCACGTCAATTTCAACAGTCAACATCAATGTCACAGCCCAGAACCTTTTCACTTTCTCTCTTTTCCAGGGAACCATCCTCCTCCCGTTCCTCTCCCCATGTTTTACATTACATTATTCTCAACTCATATCCATGTATCCGGAGGGACTTTTCGTCAAACTACAAGTCAGCTTTAGTCAAAAAGGAGAAGAAAAAAACATACAAATGTTTCCCCCCTTTTTTTCTTTTTTTGATTTTGAAAAAAATATCACACTCGTTGTATTTCCTCCATTTCCAAATTGCACTCGAAAATATTACTCTCCAAATTTACATCTTCAAATGTTACAAAGCTTCCAATCTGCCTCCTCTATTTGTATGTTTGTGCGTGTCGGAGAAGAATTTCCCTAATTTCCAGGATAAGTAAGAAACAAAAAAGAACAAAGAGGATGTAAGGAGAAGGATAATAATATTTGTATTTGACTACTGGATTTTCCTAGCATCATTGACACAGTGTCGCTCATAGGTCCTAGTGGAACAGAGACGAGAGTTTCGAAGCTGAGGCTCAAGTCTGTCATTCTCCTGGAAAGGAGGAACTGGAGCACACAAAGACACTTGACAAAAAAAAGTGTCGTATATCTTTAGAAATGATTGTGTGTGTGGGGAGGAGGGGGTGTACTGGGTAGAAATTTCATATCTTTACAATTCATCCAGTGGTTGTCCATCACTGGATTTTTGTAAATAGACAATATGTACAGTGACAAGCAAAGGGAAGGGGGAGGAAGAGAGATAAGTTTCCAGAAAAAGAAAACCCAGCCAAGTGCAAGGGAAATGTATGAGATGAAATGGTGCTATACCCTCATCCCGAGCTACGGCATGGCATTGAAGGAAGATGATTGAGTGAGTCGGGAAGAGGAGGAAAGATGATGAATTTTTTTGTCCATTTTGTTCAACAGGAGGTGCAAAAAATAAAGTATATGTGTATCTAGCTGTGTACGGGGACGTATTGCATTGTTGAAGAGGGAAAAGAGATCCCATAAAAAAATTCGTCCACAGTTTCATGTAGGGTGAATGAGGAAAAATTTGAGTGTGAAACAAATTCTTTAATCTAAATAGCTTTCCCTTTCATCGCTTAAATACTTTCCAAAGATTATCAATCAATTGAGTCCACAGACTGTCAATCAACGTCAGGTAAGACATCATTAAAACTATCTGTACAATCTTTAATGATGCTTTTTTTAAAAAAAATTGAAATGCTGATGTATTAAAATGTCTGGAATTTTTTGAATATTTGAACCAAGAATTTCTTAGTAAAACTGTTGAAAATTATTTAGTTTCTTATTTCTAGTTCCAATTGCAAAGGATGAGACGATCCTAAACGGAAGTGTCATCATCAGTACTTGAACAAGATCAATCAGACTCTCTCTACCCTCCATTGGCTCATCAAAATACCAAATTGTGCCCTAAGTGGGTTTGTGTGTAAAGTGGTAAACTATTCCATCACCCGATCGACCCTACATCTTACATACGAGTGAGTATCGAGTGAGTGTGTCGGATTCTGCAAGTGGCTCAAGCGTTTTGTGGAAAACGACACAGACACATGAGACCACACACACACGGTGTGTGACACACCGTTCACTCCCTCCATTGCGTCACTTCTTGTTGTTGCTGTTGTGTGTGTCCCTGTTCTTGGTGGATGATGAGTGAGTGGGGTTTATATTGGATGTTCAGAGAAAAAAAACAAGTCCTATTTTTTTGCCTGTGGAGAATTTTGGCAACATTTTGCAACTTGTTTATATTCATCCTATAAATAAGGCCAGTGCCTTCTACACTAGGCCTTTTTTTCTTTTGTGTGTGGTGAGTTTGGAAGGGAGGAGAGAGTTTTCCTTCCTGTGGGGTGAAATTAGGGAGATTCTTGTTTGGGTCCGTTTACATGCCCTCCACGTATCCGTCTCAGCACAATCCAAAATCGTAAGTCTCTCCTTTGCCACCCAAAAATACATCCCAAACCCTAAACTATATATATGTAATACCTAATCCCTCTGCATCCCTTTCTCTCTCTCTCTCTCTCCTCCTCCTCCTCCTCTTTTATTTTCACTTCGGATTCACCTCCACTTTATTTTTGATACCCTTTTTGTGCAGGCAGCATGTCCTTCTGTCTTCTTTTGAGCTTGTCAAATTAGAACTCCTCCCCTTCTTTCTCCGTACACTTCAATGTTAAAGAATAATCACCTTCCGCCCATCCCCTTCCCTTCCACTCTCTCTTTCTCTTTCTCCTAGGACAATGTGTCCTGTGTGTGTGTAGTTGGGAATAATATAATTATTTTAAATTGCTTTAGAAACCCTTCTTTTTCCTGCAAAACCAAGTCTTTGTGATCCCTCTTTTCTTTCGTTCTCTTTGACTCACTTCGTGGAGAGTTCATTCACTGAATTTTTCAACAGACCCATAATACACTCCTCTTGTCCTCACGACCTCTCCATTTATAAGTAATCATTTGTGGTCTCCAATTCCCCTCTCTCACTCTCCACTACGAACTAATCTAGTTCTTGAAAGAAAAGTGAGTAGTAAAAAAATTTGTTTCGTTATTTCACTCTCCCTTGACACTAGATCTATGAAAATAAGCTACTTTTGAAGGAGGGAGGAGGGGAAGGCACAAAAATTATTCTGTCAACTACAAGTATTGTACAGTAGTTAAACTTTCGAAGGAATTAAATTTAAGTGTCAAGGGATAGGATCCTGAGAAACCGAAGGAGAGTCTAGGCAACTCAAAACGGGAGTTTTCTCCCTGTCCTCCTTCCTTTGATAGTTTTGATACAATTAGTTGAGCAGAGGAGGAAGCATTTCGACAAACTTTTGAATAAACTGAATAAACATAAAATTATCAGAAGACTGTGTGTGTACGGACAAAATAGTATGTAGTGCACTGTACTACTCTTAAATACAACACACGTACAATGGAGGGAACTAAATGTCCTTGCACAGAAAAGAAGAGTTGAGGAGACTGGAGGTGGAGGATATTGTATTCAAGGGACTTGTACATTTTCGTGACTGCAGGATTCTCAGGAGGGAGGGTGTAAAGGAATAGAATCATTTTCCATGATGATGATGACACACACACTTGAGAACCTCTCCTTGCATCATGCATGATGGGAAGGAGGAAGAAGAAGGAGAGGAGAGTTGAGAAAAGTTGAGTCGACACAAAATAGCTGGAGTACAAGAGTGAAAGGAAGTGAAAGGGTGGAAGAGGAGAAAGAGAGTCAGGGTTAAATGGAATTGAGGAGGAATGTGTTAATTGCTTTTGAGGAGGAAGTCTTCTCAAAATCGATTCAAAATCCAAAATTGGTCAACAATCACACAACTCAATTAAACTATTAACAGAATTCTGAGACGCAAAGAGAAAGCTAAAGAAGAGAGCCTACATACTACACACACACATGCACACACACACAAGAAAATCAAATTATATTCAACACGTCAAAATCTCTCACTTGGAAATAAAGTTTGTCCAAAGTAAAACCTCAACCTTCCACTTAACTCGAATTTTTGTTCCCAATGTCATGTCTTTACACTACTCCTCTTACACACTCGCAGTGCAGACTGTGACTGCGTGTGTCTGTTACTCAGGTAGAGATGTAAAGATTACTGTGTAGCACGATTAAACTCCACCACAGCCCGTACACATCCAGCTTTCTCCCAATTTACTTACTATGCATGGCACAAAGTTGTTGACAAGTAATTGAAATTGACTTATTTTTATATAATTTTATATACTCTCGGATTTAATTGGGCCATTCGATTCAATTTACTCCCATTTACCTCCCTCCTCGTGTGTGTCTCATCTATACATGTCAAAAGAACAGAGGAGGAGCAGCAGCAGGCTGTAGTGAATTTTGTCCGGCACACCCATATCCTAGTCAGTCAGTGAAAGGGAGAGAGAAAGTTTTTGGCGTAATTCCCATTAATGACTGACGGCCTAAGGCCCTACCTTCCCAGTGTCACTGGCTATAGTGTAATTTTAAAAAGAGATTTATTATTTCCCCTCTAATCCTCCTCCTATCCGTTGATCTGTTCATATTGTTATTGTGTGGGAGGAAGGGAGGGAACAGAGTATACAAATGAGTTTGTAAATGAACAAAATGAATTCCTTTTCAATAGAATTCTCCCTGTCTTTTCCGTCCCATAGAAAAAGTGCATTCAGTCGTTACACTCAAACGAGCAAATGACTATTTTTTCCACACTCCATCCACAGGGCATAATATTTGCACAAGATTATATGCTCATTATGTCTCCTCCATTCACCTCGACTCCACCCCTCAAAGAGAGAGAGAGAGTGAGTGTGTGTGTGTGAACTATATTCATGGCTGGGATCCTCTTCTGTTCCCCCTGACGACTGTCTGTGGTAGTAGTGTCGAAGCAGACCAAAGACAAAGGCTCGAGGAGGATTTTAATGGATTCCATTCCCTCTTCCATGGCATTCGCAGTCGACCATACCATTGCTTTTGCATATCCTACTTCGTAGCCCAGAGAAAAGACTCTCAAGACAAAACTCTTCTCTATTCTACTCTCACATGTTATTCTATGTAAATGTACCGGGGGGAGGAGGGCAGGAGGGAGAGAAACATACTCAAAATTCCAAATTCCATCGTCTGTCTCGGACTACTTTGACAAAGCCAGAGCCGCCCCCTCTCACTCTCTCTCTCTCTCTCACTTTCTCCCTGGCCCACACACTCATACACGAAAGGAAGAGGAGGATAAAAATTCAATTCCTTCAATTGAGGCAAGTCGAATTTCTCCATCCTCATACCTTTCTCCTCGGGAATAATGTACAAGATGAAAATGAGACCTTTAAAAAAAGAGAATAAGGGAAACGTTCCACAATAAAATACACTTTTTTCCTTTATTTTCCTCAACCAGTTTCATAGTTAGAATGAAATCTGTGGACGTGTGTGTTTAGAATTTGAGTAGGGCCCACTTTCCTCACTTGACCTACTCTTTACGGAGAAAGAAGGAGGGGAGGGGGGAAACGACGTTGTACGTATCAAACTAAATATCGGTTTACTTTTCCAATGATACTTAGACACAGAGAATCTTCTCAATTTCTTCCTTTCTTCCTCCTCATCTCTTTTATTCCCCGACATTTCAAATGCTCAGTCAGAAAAAGAGACAGGAGAGACAGGGAGGGAGAGAGAGAAATCCCACCTTTCCTTTTTTTAATAGAGTCGATTTTGGATGATGCTCCCACACTAATGTGGCTACACCAAATCTCTATGGAGGAGTGTAATAAGGAATATATTTCATATATAGGGAATGTTAAATGGAAAGAGAGAGTGTGTGTGTGTGCCCGCGTGGTAGGATGGAAAACGTTGCACTGGATCCCTCTCTCTGTCCTATGTAATATTACATCGATAATATACCGCTGTCCCACTTCCCTTCGGAATAATTGCATCAGTCGAAACTTCACTTGGATTTTCATCTACATGTGAAAGCTTTCAGCTCCCTTCCCTTCCCTTCTCCCTCCCAAAATTTTCCTCTTCTGCGGAGAATTGTGATTTGGTCTGTCTGGTCATGGGTGAAGGAAATATTTTCAGAGTCTGTGATGATCATGACTTGCCTTAAATAGGAGCATGCGTTTCCTCCAGGGCCAGACACACAGCACTCCCTCCTCCCTCTCTCTCTCGACACACACATCCACACACACACACACCACCCATCCACATTCACATCCATAGTCACTAACTTTCCACGTAGAGGAGGGAAGAAAAACCCCGACTCAAATCCATATAATCAGCTTAGTTTTTTCTATCAAAGTCTCAATGTCTTTCCTTTGATCACATCTCATAACAGCTCAAACTTCTCTTTATGCCGCCCATTTTGGGAGTAAAGTGAGGGGAGGGGGCGGGTTAACTTTGGTAAAAATACTTGTACTTTCTCCCACCCTCCATTCCCTACCTCGCTTTCTCTCTCTTTCTCTCAATGGACACAGTGCTGGAGGAAGTGTGTCTTTCATTCTTCCCATTTTTATATTTATATTCCGTTCCCCTACGGACGTGTCACAATAGACAAAGTCCTACGAGGAGGAGGAGGGGATTGGGGCGTGATCGGGGCAATGTATGCATACAAAATTAAAATGCTGTTCATAAATCTAGGAAATGTAATTTATATTGGAGTGAAAGAAGTCTTTAATGGTGAAAAGAACGAGTGTAAAAGTGACACTGCGTTAACTCTGCGTGTGTGTGTGTGCCTTTCATATAATATTATATGAGAATTCTAATACCCTCTCGTGTCTATTTGGATTGTACGGGGTTGTGGCAGAGTATAAAGAGAGAGAGAGAGGGAAGATGGGAAGATGGAAGAAGACATTTGAAAACACTTTCAACTTGTCAGAGTTGTGGTGTAAGCCTTTTATACAGCGGTAAAAGCTAATAACAAGATGGAGGAAATAAATCTACGTGTATGTTGACGAGCTGTCGTAATTTCCTTGACTTGAGTAAACAAAGGCTTATAGTCAAAGCGGGAGAGGAGGAGAGAGAAAGATAGAGTCTAAAGTGGCAATGCAGGCTTACTTAGCTAAAGAGCTTCTATCTCTCTTTCTGTATGTGTGCGTGTCTCCCCCTCCTCCACTATAATTCATGTATAATTATAATTAAACTGGGTGTTATGCACACACACTTTGTGCATTGTCGAGAGTGGAGTGCTGCAGTCACCAGATAAGATATTAAGATGTGTCGTTGGTGGTGGAGTCACTACAAGTTTATGCATTACCCTGGAAGCAAGGAAGCAGATGCCATTATGAACAGGTATACACATAATATAGGAGGAAAGAGGGCAAAGGGTGGTTGAAAATTCTCACCGGCATCAACTCAAGGGTATTACATTACTTAAATAAAGTACAAAAGTGTCTCTGGTGACAGAAGATCGTTCTTCTTTCTACACCCAATGTGAACATTTTCCCGTGTACTCATCCAGTATATTCGTACTAGTATAAGTATTGTAAACAAATGTCTGGAGACTAGAGTGGAAAGTGACTGGAGGGCACAACCAATTTTTTCTAGGATGAAATTTGTAATGAGGGTGACAGAAAGTGTAAATGAAAGTGTGACATTCTCACCGTAAACGAGGACCCACTGATCCCTCTTGAAAATCCAGGAGGAATTTGTGACGGGTGCTTTATTTTTGGATGAGTCCGCACTCCCGAATCGACGCATGGATCCTCGAAATGACCCACAAACACGTCGAATACTCATCTTGAATTTCTTTTTCTGGTCGGACAGCAGGGGATGCACAGAATCCTCACTTCTCTGAAAAAATTAGAAAAGTTCAATTACACTTAGCAATTTATATTGCATAAAACCATTCCATTTACGAGTAGTAGTGGTTGTTGAATCGTGTATGAATATTTTTAACAAATATTTCCAGTCACATCCTGAGGGAGGATTGGCTGTGGGGTCTCATTGGCTGTGACTATGGATGATGGGATCATTTCAAATATTTGGCATGTATCACTAAGTACAGAGAGAGATGATGAGTTGTCACTGACTGTCACTAAAATGTAGCCAGACTGCGTGTCGTTTGTAAATGTTGGCTTTTTTGGGAAGGTACAAGTTGTAGGGATAAAAGGTTAAATTTTGTCTCTCTGAATGTATGGAAAGAGAGAGAGAGAAATGAGATGGAGACTATAGATCACAAAAAAGTTCTTTTAGCTGATCAGGCGATATTTCATTCCAGGAGACCTGGCAAGAACAGACTTTCTCTCTCCCTTTCTCATATGATTCAGTTGTGTGAACAGGGGACATACAATTTCCTCTCCCTCCTTTGTATCTCTTCCGTCTGCCCAAGCCTGTGGTGAAACGTGTCGTATATATTAACTACATGGATGGGTGATGGTGTGTGTGAAGCCTCAGACTCTCTTGATGTGTTGGGATGGACTAAAAGTACGTTTTTAGTACGTACTAAAGTAAAGGGTGTCGCTTAATATCCCGGTCGTCATGTCTTCAACAGGAATTTTCCAAAATTGTTTTCCAAACCTACAGTTCATTACAAGGCGTGCTCGTGGTCATATAAACCGAGGTCAAAGTGGTAAAGTTGTTAATAGCCTGACAGGTCATGCAGAAATTTTGATGACCACGTATTCAGAATGACCAACTTGTAGACACAAAAACATATGGAAGTGTCACGTGTAGAGAAAAAACGAATATTCTTTGCCCATTTTTACACACGTTTTACTGTCAGTGTCGGTTTTTAGGGAACACCCTGTATCGTGGTGAAATGACCACGGATATGGTGAACCATGGCCACCCGCTCGCTCCGAATTACGTTAGAAATGAAGAGGAGAAGAGGATGCTGGTGGTAAAGTGTGAATGGAGGGGAGAGTTACTGTGGAACAAAATTTACTTAAATGGGGATATAAAGACAAGACTGAATTTAGTACAGGGTTTTATTCTCCCTCTCTCTAACACACACGCGAGTAGTATGGCAGAAAAAGAGAAAAGAGGGAGAACTAGGACTAGGTAAATGTATGTAATGTAGCATGTGAATTGAACCATCATCTTGTAGAAGAGAAGAGTGGACGAGAGAGAGAGAATACAAAAAATATAATAAAAAGAAAGGATCAACATGAGAAAGTCAAAGGAGACACAGAAGAATAGAGAGAAGAGGAGAGAGAGATAGAGAAGGAAATTCGTCAAGTCTCTGAATTCATTTTCCACCACTTTTACGCTCTCAGTTCTCATCTGAGGGGAAGAGGGAAAGAGGATGAGATGGGAACAATGTGAGATTTTTATGTGTGCGTGTGTGCATCAACTCTTTTCCCTCTCTATCTCTCGTTTATTTTGACTGGGAGTGGGGGAGGAGGAGGAGAATGCAGCCAAGAAAGTTAACTTTCTTTTTTTTATTAAAATAAAACTTGAGTTCTCCTCCTCCTCCTTCGCCTCCCTACAAACTTTTCACAACAACTTTGATTCCAATTATTCCAACTAATAAATGTTGAATATAATTTAAGAGGAAGGAAGGAGCAGGAAGAAAAGGGAAATTAATTTTTTTAAAAAAACATTTGATTGATGTGTCTAGTCTTGATCATTTTTTACATTCAGATAAAGTGTCACTTTTTAAATATGATAATTTATTAGTCGTAAAAAGTTTTTCAAATAATATTTTCCCCACTTATCCTTCAATATTAAAATGAATTTTTCATTGTTTATCTCCTCTCCTACTCTTTCAGTCTGTGTGCTGAATTTTGTATAATCACTAGAAGATCATTGGACGATAATAAAACGATGTAATTTATTCACACTCAATCTTTTGTACGTGTGGGAGGATCTGTTAGTGTTGGATAGTTAATTCTACTTCTCCCAGATCATGACAATAACAAAACATTATTAAAATTCAGAGCCCTCTTATCTTGGTGAGTAAATGTGGGGAGTGGGGTTGAAGGTACACATTATTATCATTGTCTCGCTTCTAACCGGTGTGTGGATTGTCGTCATGATAATTTCCCAAATTGATGGCATAAATATTGGAGGAGGGGGAGGAGAGAGGGAGAGAGAGACATTGCACTGATAGTAGAATTTAATATTATATGGGAATGTCACTGTCAAAAAGCTAGCCCAGCTTAACCAGCTCAGCCTCTTGTCCTAAAATATTCATGATAAAGTAGAAGGAGACCACACTACACCATCTCCTCTCCCCGAAGTTCCACCACTTTACAAAATATATATTGTACTGAGTGAAAGTGGAGGAAGGAGAAAGAGTGAAGAAAAGAGTCCCACAACCTCATTTCCTTCCGTACAATTTACCAGAGCATTATTTGTTGTCAAATTCCTTCGACAATGGATTCTCAGAAGAGAAAGAGGAGAAAAGAGGAAGGGAAAATCAGGAATCGGGAGAAAGGCTGTACCCCCTCCACCTCTTTATAGTCATTCTACAATTCCTTCACAATTTTAATAAAATATTTTCCGTGTGTGGATTCATGATTTATAGTATTAATTCTTCTACACTCCCTTCCCTTTCCTCATTTTTCAATTTCTTTATCAAACAAGTCATCGGATTTACCGGAAACACACGCTTCTACATAGGTGCATGTAGATGTGTGTGTCCTACTAATTGTACACACACACGTATGCACACATTCCTGTACGCGTCCAGAAAATAATTTTGAGGGGACAACGATTGGAAGGTGAAAAAGTACGGATAAATGTGTACAACAAGATTAAATATGGATATTCATGGAGATAGAAAAGGGGTAATGGAGACTCCAAGACTTTATTACACACATCAAAAGTTTAGTTGAATCTTCACAAAAAACACACGCACTCACTCTCTCTCTCTCTCTTTACCCGGATCGGTTTGAAGGTGGTCTATGGATTGTTGTTGTTGTTGAGAGGTTGTGTGTCTACCATGGCTGTGTGTGTCTGTGTGTGGAGATGATATATGAGATGAGAGTGTAAATTGAATTTTTGAGGTCACTCTCTCGCACACACATACGAGAGTGTGTGTGTGTGGACTACCCCAGGGTAAGATTGTTATCATTGAGCTTGGATTGCTCATGCAGTTCAAAGGTGGATTTGAACCACACACACAACCAATACATCCCACCCAAGCACACACACCACCACACACCGGAATTCAATGGGTTTTTTTCGCAATATTCTTTTTCAACTGTCGAAAAGTCTGGGTGGGTAGTCCGTGACTTCAACTTGAACATGTGTACCCCTCTTCCTCCTCCATCCTCCTCCCTCTCAGACTGTTTACAATTGAGTTGTGAGACGAGAGATGAGAATTTCTCTTTTTCTCTTTCTGTCTCTCTCCCTCTCTTCGACAACTCTTCCCATTACAAGTACAGAGTACAACCCGAGACGAGTGAGGAGGAGGAGGGGAGCAAGTAATCTTTCGTGCTTGCTTTTGACTTGGATGCAATATGCAAGTCAACACATACACAAAAGTATTATATTTATGTGTATACATATAGACACATACAGAGAAAGACACACACAGACACACACGTGTGTGTAGTGACTACTGATACACACGCGATCATTTCAAGGGAGAAGAAAATGCCCTGAGAACCGCGGCTGAGCATAAACATTTTACTGTCATTTTGTAGCGATAATGATGAGAGTGCCGAGTCTATTTTGAGATTCTTCGAGAAAGCAATAAGTTTTTTGGCATCTTCATGGATATTGAAACCTTTTTGAAACTTATTTCATGACATAACACATACATACACATTTCTTGGACCGTATCCTCATGTCTCAGGTTTTAAGCAAATAACTCCCGAGTTTACTAATGTACACTCCCCGCAAAAATTATTCCAACTCCTCCACACACACACTACCTACCACACACCACACACTTTGAATGGACAGAGGAAGGGAGAGAATTATGTAGCTTCGAAAAAAAGATGTTCGTGAGGAATAGGCATTTGTCTGGGACGTTGATGTGCGTGGAAGTTGAGTTGAGGTCTGACAATTTATCTTCCCATATACTTTTAATGCTAAAACCGCTGTCCAATGGGGAAAAAACTTGACCTTTTGTTCATCAATCTCGGACCCCATCATTAACGTTCAACAAGATTATTATCGTTGTTTCTGGTCGGGGAATATGTATTATAACCTTTCACTGTAGTCCTAAACTTTCATTTTAGTCTCATATATTTGTAGAATGTTTTAGTTTCCCAAAAAATATGGAATTTCTCGTTTCACCCACAGATTTTTGGAAACCTGAAAAATTGGGTGACGAATTAAATAATCTCACAGGAGCTTCAAGATTTTGAAACGATAAAGTGAAAGCTGTCAAAATTTTGTGATTACAAAAATACTTTTACTATATAAAAAATCTGGAGCAGATTATCTGCTTATATTTTTGTCTGGTACGAATAATTCTGAGACGGACTGTACTACTCAGGTATCGACCATTTTATATACCGTATATTTTCTCTCCTCTTCTAAAATCTGTAAACAATTCCTCCTTCCTTCCGTAGCCTGAAGAGGACAAATATGACTGGCACTCAGACTTGAATTTTTTTTTACGGTAGCCTCTGTTACAAAGGAAACATGAAATATGACTAAAACGACTTACACACATATTTGATCTTTCTGAGACACATTCTCGAACAATGCTATAAGCATTTGTCACCTCATTCTCAATTTCCTTTTTACATACTCACATATTTATACCTAGAGACTTGTTTCTATATTTGTCTGTCTGTGTCTCTGTCCTTTTGAGAGTTTAAACTTTATCAACTTTTTCTTTTCACCCTCCTCTTCTTCCTTTTCTACTCTCATTGTGTTAGTGTACATCGTGTTGCCTTTTTCCTCCATGGACTATTAGGCTACGGACTATTAGGCTAGGCCAAATTGGCCAATCATTTTATTATTCACAGAAAATTGAAGTGCATTCCCCCATTTCTTCCCCTCCACCTCATACTCCATCCCATGAGGAATCCCACGATTGAATTTACATAAGAATTCAGAACCGTGTGATTTTTTCCCCCTTTTGACTTTTACTTTATACACCTCGGATGGAAATTTTTCTCAAAAAATCAGTGAGAACAAAAGACTAGGGTCTTGTCAATTGACTCGTGAAGGATTTGGGGGAAAAGTATAAAGTAAAATTGGCACAAAAAATCTCTTTTCTCTAAATTCTACACACTACATCACTACACGTGTGTGTGTGTGAAGTTGTGGAGGGTTTGGCAAGTTGGTTGCAACAGTTTCTTGACTTTTTGCACATACAAATAGACAGAGAGAGAGAGACCCTCGCAACTGGTACAGCTGACGATGCAGGGCAGAGATAAGCCACAAACGGAGTAGGTAATGTAATAAGACCGTTTCCCCAGCAAATGGTTGCACATAATTCACTTAAGAAATACACAACACACACACGCTACCACTACTGCCATCAGCATCATCCAACCGAGTATCATTCATTTTGAAAACCAGCCTCACCATCCTAACGACTAGTTGACTAATCTTTTGAAACCACAAAGTGAGAGTGTGTGCTTGGAGTTTTTTAAAAAAGTGAAATGTAGAAAATAATATTTCTTCTTAACTAGCTCCCTCCATACTTAACCCTTTCTATTCATGACAAATTTTATAAATAAACCCGGGACTAGCCCTTCCCTCTCTGTGTGTATGTTGTGGCATGGTGAATATGTACCTTTTGTTTAACTATTCAGAATATTATTTAGATCATCATGAAGAGGAGGAAGAGGAGGAGGAGGTGGAGGAGGATCCATGGGAAAATTGGGTGGATTTACGATTTACGATCCAAAGGCAGAGTTGCATAATTCAAGGGGATACATGTCCTCCTCTCCTGGTAAAACAACAACTCTATAAATGTATTCAGTGTAGCACACAAATAAGGAGAAAAGATCTTCCTCGCTCTCGGTCCACGGACTCTCTGTGTTTGTGCAAAATGTTTGCAATGTTCGAGGAAAACAGATAGAAATTTAAATGAGTTTCTCCTCCTTCCTCTCAATTATGGGGGCCAAGTGGTGGTTGACTCACCGAGTAATGTTGTCCCGTATAATAATACACGCACACACAGCATAGACCATCTCCTCCTCCTCTGGCCATGGGAGGAAGAGGAGGAGAAAAAGAGGGGTTCAAGAATTTGAAATGCAGAGCAAGCAATTGACTCATTTACTAGAGAGGAGGATTAATTTACTCTCCATTCACACAATGTACACAGAACAGACAGGATACAACCTCTTTAGGATGATATCATCATGATGGAGTAAAACTCTTTCTTTCTGTATCTCTTTCTATGTTCTGTATACAATTCTTACATCTCAAACTCACAGTTTGGGATGAGGAGCTGCCATAAGCCTAATGAGAAAAAACATGTCAAAAAAGTTTTGAAAGTCAGAGAGGAAAAGCTACACTCCCCCTCCCTCTCTCTCTATAGCCTACTTTTCAGAAAAGAGAATTTCGGAATGACACTTGTAGACTCCTTGTTCATTTTAATTCTTTGTCAAAATGTAATTTAACTTTGAACCCCTTCACCCTCCATCCAAAAGAAAAACCTTGGACCATGGATGGATAAGAGAGGATGCAGATGTACCACATTTTTTTAACAGTACAAGAATATCAAGAGAAAACTGGAATTGCGTCAACTTGACTCCTTCGCTTTTGTACACACACACGCCGATGTATTTGTGTGTGTGTGTGTGTGTGTGTGTGTGGACAGGACGGGACGACATGACCAAAGATAATGATAACAAAACATGGACCTGGTTTTCTTCTCCTCAGCCTCAACTTTAGTTTTCTCTCTTTCCTCTCTCTGGCTTTTAGGGTGAAGTTGAAAGAGGTTCGATTTTATACAGAGTTGCAATGTTAATGTTGGAAAGACACAAGTCAGGCGGAAAATATATGCTGAGTACATAATAACAATGTAAAACGTGGACGAGGTTTTTTTTTCTACCTCTCGTATCAAATGGTCTGTTGGGTGGAAACCCGTTATGCCAACGCATATTTTCTTGTGTTGTTCAGAGTCCCTCTTCCTCCCCGTCATCCCAAATTTCAACTGACTTGGAAAATTCGAGAGTATTAACTAACTACACACACACAGTAGGGGTAGGAGCAGAAGCACACACACATGTGTTTTTCAAGAGCCAAGGAAAAAATAAGACTGATGAGGAGAGAATTTCATAAATATAAAGTACTCCCATGTATCAGTAAAGAGCCCAGCTCAGTCACACACACACCAGACACACACAAACGACGGCTCTAGTGTGCAAATTCAATTCGCGTGTATGTGTAACACAAGCGAGTGTGTTATGATTCACTACACCAAAATTCACTTCAAAAATTGGGTTGTGGATTTTATAGCATGGGACTGGTTGGGTGTGAGTGTGTGTGCGTGTATGTGTGGACAGGGACAAGTTTGTTAGTTTTTAAACATAATATTATTGTATAGTTTAGGTGAGGGGAGAGAAGGGGGGAGAGGAGGATGGAGGGGGTTAGGAGTACTTGATATAATGGTCTAGCTAAAAATGAACTCGCTTCGAAAAATGAAATAATATTGGTAGAGTATATTGGCATCATTTTGTGTGTGGCCTTATTGAATTCCCTCCCCTCAGTATAGTTACAGGATATTGTGTATATGTGTGTGTGGAGGGAAGAAGGGTATTTATAAAAGGGCAAATCAGCTGGAGTTTTCCAACATAAAAAGCTAGAGAGTGATAAAGGGAAGAGAGAGAGAGTGAGAGTGTGTAGAATTATTGGCGAGGAAATTAACAGAGCTAATTCAATTGAACTGGGTGACTCGGGCTTTTCTCGTCTGGTCCAGAGTCACCCAACAAAATATCATCCTAAGACCATATCTTTTTACTACAGGCACACACACATTCACAGTGGATGGGTAGAGAGGAAGGGAGAGAGGGGAAGAGAGATGGTTACAATTTTTTGGGCTCAGCACATGCTCGACATGTTTTCACTATTTACGCTAATCATATTAGCAATTGCTGCATGGATTCAATGCATACAGCAGCCAACAACACATCCTCCTCATCTCCTTGAATCCTTTTCCCAAATCTCCTCCTCCTCCTCTCCCTCCCCTAGCTAGCTTAATAGTCAAGCCCTTGGCTATGGCTGTGTGATGGTATGTGTCCTTGCAGTGAAATCATTAGGCTTCCATTATTTTATAACTGAATTATTCACTAAACAAATTAATTTAGAAACCCCTTTACCCCGTATGTACTCTGTGTGTGTGTATCCGGACACGTACAAAAAGTGTATTCAGATTGAGTTTGTCATTAAACTACAGGACATGACGAGGAATACAAAGAGAACAAAGGTTTGTGTGGCCCTCCTCCCTCCTCTTATTTTAATATAAAATCTGATCCGATTGACACAAACCCTCCACCCTCCACTTTCTCCCTCCTCGAATCCCAGGTTCCTCCATTCGAAAAGGGAGTGTACGACAAGGACCAAGATTTGCAAAAAAGATTAGGACAAAGTGGGTATGTCACACAAAAAGTTGATGATGATGTACAACTAGTCAGGTTTCAGGTGAGGGGAGACACAGAGATAAGATAGAGAGAAAGAGAGAGGGGAGGGTGGGTGGAGGAAATTGAGTTATGTACGGGAAATATACTTGACTTGAAACTTTCTTCAAGAGAGGAACACACACACACACGGAAACTTAGATTAGAAAAAGCAAAAGGTTCCCTTATTTTCTCCCCTCTCTTTCACTCGGAGAGAGGGAGAGCGTAATTCTGGGTGATGAGCATGAGGGTCGTGGGGAGAAAAGGGGGAAAGTGTCTCATGTGATATTTAGAGAAATCTGAGCTGAGTTTTGGGATCCTTTGATGTTACGAATGGATATCTTTCTCCACTACTTGTCAACGAGACTTTTTCTTGAAGAGGGAAAAGAGGAGGAGAGAGAGAGGGTCAAAGTGGATGTCAGTACAAAAAGTCAAAGTGAAGACTTTAAAAAGAAAAAAGAAAAGTTTTTGTTGAGGAAATGAATGATTTTAAAATGGGACTCTGCATTTTAAGTATCTCTCAAGATATTCTAGATGTGTAATCTAGAATGACTGAAAATGGACCTTTTTTATACTGTACTGTATGTACTAGCGAGGTCCTTTTTTTGGTCTTCGTCTTTTGATGAAGACCAAAAAAAACGCGTTCAAAAATAGAATAATTTTGAAGGTTCATCATAAGTGGATGCCATTACATTTGCTGTATTTTTGAACTGCCGAGCTCTAGCCAGTCACATGAGCTTGTCCTTCCAAAATGTTTGTTCAAAAATTATTTTCTAATTACTTTTATTTTCTAGGAAGAAAATTTCACTGAAAAACAAAAACTTCCTTCCTGGGAACCACATCTTTGCTCTGCCCGTAAAAGAGAAAGTGAACGAGGAAAGTCTTATAAATGGAGCGAGGGAACAGAGAAATGACCAAAAGTTCAACTCATCAATTGAGATAATGTGTGTGTGTGTGTGTGTGTGTGTGAAATCCGGGTAAGAGGAGGAAACTTTCCAATGCTTACATGTGCGGAATGATGCACACAGTTCATCATTGAGTTGACATTGTGTGTACAAGACCGGAAAGGTCATTCGGCTACTTTTGAGAGATCACATTAGATTAGAATGGATACGGGAGGGCCCCATTTACTCTGTGCGTGTGTGTGTCTTTCTTATTAAGACTATCCATAGCGGAGGAGGAGGAGGAAGAAGAAAGTGTGTCTTGAGTCATATTGTCTTGGTCACGTTTCTTCCGAGACGGATAAAGTGATGGAAATGAGGGAAATTGGTGGGAAGTGAAAAACTATAAACAGACAACTCCTCATCACATCCGTACATAGTACAGTAGTGCACTTCCATGTACTAAGTATACGTATAGAATTGAACAGAGTAGTATTGTACATACAATGTTAGGAGAGAGCAACTACGACCAGGACGCGTCCGTAATAGCCAATTTGGGTCTAAATTATTCCCTTACTCCCTACGAGATCAATAAATGAAGATTCTTCTCTCCTACATTGTCCTCTCAGTCACACTCCGTCCACACACACACACTCACACTCTCTCGCTCAGGACTGTCACTTTATTTAATAGTGGAAGATACACAGTGCTTTCCTTACATACACAAGGTATTTTGTACAGAGAGAGAGAGGGATACCTCAACACATGGTGACCTGACAAATGTGGCAGATACGGGTAAAAGAGTTGATTGTATCATGGAGGAGGAGAAAGAAGGAGGAAGAAGAGGTATTGTGTGTGTACACCCGATACAAGTATCTCTCAAAGTGCATTATAAAGTACATAATGGATGTCGAGACCCACGTCAAGCCTCAATGAGCGCCTGTCGCCCCATTTGAAATGAAAGCATCTTCTTCCATTCTCAGGGACACAATCACACACTCTCTCACACACGTAAAGACACACGAAGAAGGAGAAAGAGTGTAAAAAAAGTGAGAGAGAAAAAAAGAAGAGAAAAAAAGTCCAAATTTTCCTTATATAATTCTTACTCTTCTCCCAATCTCGGATCCTTCCTTTCTCTATTTCCCGCTCTATTTCTCTTTTATTGTTAAATCTGAGTGCACACACACACACAAATGTCTCCATTTTCTCTTCACCCACAAGTCACAAGTGGATGGAGTGGAAGGGGGGAAAAGACAGTCCAGGTTCTTTTTTCTCGCATCACATCACAATGTGGCAATCTGTGACCTTTTGATTTGATATGATTGATATTATCCCTCTCCATCCCACACACACGCATTCCCTCCACCCCACACACACACTCGTACAAGTTTCAATGAGAAAATCTCAAGTGTGAATATAAGCGGAATCATTCCTATCCATCCTAATTCGAATTTTGGGATGAGGATAAGAATGAAGGAATTTTTCCGAGGGAAGAGAATGAATGGTGGAGTTTTTGTATTGTGCGTGTGTGTGGAGAGAGAGTCAATGCTGATCTAAAAATAATAGGGATGATAATAAAAAGTAATTTGAAGAAATTGATTCTTCTCCATCCCTCACTCCAATTCACCACACATTGATTTACCTTTGTGAATTGATGTGGGTCGGACCAATGGAGACCCCAACACTTTTACTTGGATTGTGCAAACTCCGAACGGTCCAAAAATGTGAGTCTCTTTCACGATGGAATAGAACTCTCTTCACGTGGAGAAGAAAAAGAAGGAGGAGACCCAAGTCTTCTCAAGAGCCAAATGAATGAATCGATTCACTGTTATCCAAAAGTCTTGATTACTATTAAAGAGAGAGAGAGACCCCTCATCCAGGTCCGTCCACACACCACACACACATACACCCGGACAGACGTAGACACATGCACTCTCACAAAAGTGGTTGCACTGCACAATTCAATAAAAAGCGGGAGTTGTGGGACAGCACTACTAGTAGCAGCAACCCTCCTCCTCACATTATCCTCTTTCCCTGTTCACTTTCTACTCTTTCTCCTCCGTCTATTTCACCTCCTCTCCAGTTCATCAGTCCCTATCGACGAAAGTCAGGCGAGTTAAAGACGGAGGATAAGGATGAAAAGGGGACTTGCTACATAAATCCTTAACTATACTCAAGAAAGAGAAAAGAAACTTTCTTCCCCTTTCCCTTCGACTTTTCACTTTCCCTCCCCTTTTGTTCTTCTTCTATTTGTGGACTCACAATTAAATCACCTCTCTCTCTCTCTCCTTCTTCACTCTCTATTTCACTTTTCACGAGTGTAATGTTAGAGACGCTGAACTGCTGTAGTGTACACCTTCTCCACTTACTTGTCCACAGTTGACACACACCAACACACACACACGCAAAATACACAGGTTTTCCTCTGTAACTCACAAACACACACTCAGAAACTACACACGAGGGATCACGAACCACACAAAAAATACAATGCACAGATCTTACAAAAATCCAGGTACAGATTCTCTGGGATTGGGATGTGTGTGTGAATGGTTTCTTCCCAACTTCCGATCCTAGTCCAGATGCAAAGAAGACTGAGTATCACTGGAGTTCATTGGGAAGTATTTGAAGATTATACAAGTTTAGTCCGTAGGGCTTATCATGAGATGAAGATGAGAGAGTGGAAGGAGAGTGGGGGAGAAAAATCTTTTGCGAATCTCTCCGGCACAACAACAAAGTTCTTGTGTATTTCAGGAGGGTGAAAGAGTGAATGGAGTGTTTTCTTGGTTGGGTCTTCCTCCAAAGGCGGTTGATCAAGTTTTTGGGTGACTCCTGAATCTCGAGTCACCAGGGAAGAAAGAGGAGGGAAGGCGGGAATAGGAGTTGAAGGATCTAATACTTGTGTGTGTCGGCTGACTCGTCCTCCACTCCGTCTTCTCAAGTCGACCAGATTCTTATGCACTGATGCCACGCTATGCAACTGTAAACTGTAATCCAATGGGAAAATGACGTGAGTGTGAGTGCGTGTGTAACTCCACTCTGTCCCTGTCGCTCCGTATTTTTCGGACACCACTCTCCGTGTACCACACTGGACAAGAGAGATACACACACACAAAGTGTGGATTGTGTACACACTGAACTACACACACCAAGGAGAATGTGTCAAATGCGTAAAGATTATGTGTGCGTCAAGAGGGAACAGAGACAGAAGAAAGAGACGGGGAGACAGAACACAAAAAAAGTTTTTTTTAAGAATGTGGAGCTCCGCTGAGGATCCAGGTGCTCACTTTTGCTAAGCCAAGGGTTGAAACGTGGATCATGGAAAAGAGTCTCTTTTCTCGGACCAAATTCCTCACTCACTCTCTTTCCCTCTCTCTCTCCTTCCGCTCACAGCATTTCCGACGACCACAGACTGGGGGAGAGAGAGGGAGGCTGCGTTATGTGTATCTCTGCCCGGGTCCGGAGCACTGCGCCTGGCCCATATTCCCTCATATATATACAAGTATTTCCCTCCTTTCCCTCCCTCCCTCCCTCTCTCTCTCTCTCTCCAATCTTTTCTATATCTGTACTACATCATCATTTGCAAACAAAATCCTTTTTGTCTCTCTCCCTCTCCCTTCCTCTCTCTCCCTCTCTCTCCTTCCGACTTATGAGAGTTTCAATTTGTATGTTTTGTCGCACTGCTTTATTCTAATATTACCCGTATGTACACACATTGACATATATTATAGATGCTCGAGAGAAAAAAAAATGTTCATCTTTTCCATTCACCATCTTACCTCACATGGTATGGCATGTACTTTTGCGAGGGGAGAGGGAGAAAAAAAACGTTAGTCTTGACAGAGTTTTTGAAGGGGGGAGGAAGAAAACCCGGAAACATGGAGAGATTCTCAACATTCCCACTTTACTTTTATGTTTTTATTCAATATAACTTTTTTTACTCTCTCCACATACACCACACAGACACGCAGACATACACAGACAAGAGACTTCTATTAGGAGTGTAGGGCATTGGACATAGGATTACCTTTTTCTTGGATAAAATATCTTTCTCCTCCTCCGAAAAAAAAAGTTTGTGTCTAACCTTCAACTTTGTGTTTGACAGTCGTTTCCTATTCTCTCCGTCTCTCTCTCTCTCTCTCTCTCTCAACACACATAGACACATCCTCCCTCCGTTTCTTGGAGGGTGGAAGATGGGGAAAATGTGTGTCATGATTTCACCTCAAAATTTGAATTCCTTGACACAGTAGACTGACTAGGGGAGGGAGAAAAGCGGAATTGGAAAAATCGTCACAGGCCGGAACGCTTCATCATCAGAAAAACTATGGTAGTGGGTACTGTGTGTGCCCTTTATGTGTGTGTGTGTGTGTGTGTGTGAGTGAGAGAGAGTGTACACAGACGGGATATTTTGTGTCTGAGATTGAGCGGAAAGCGGAAGAATTGTCAAAGATATTAGCATAAATTATAAAATAATGCTTTTCTACTTTGTCATGCCACACAGACACACACAGGCACACACACAAATGTGTAGGAACCATGCATAGGATGGGACATGATATGAATGAACCAACAGCTGCTTTCCTTGTTTGATGAACCTCGTAATGTTTTGTTCCTGACTCGTCCATCCTCGTTCCTGACTGTGTAGTCTTGTGTTTGTGCACCTTGAGACTGTGTGTGTGTTTGTGTGTCGTCTGTGTTTATTGAGGCTGCTGAGAAATATATCATTGATACATAAATTCACGTACCGGCACGACTCACAGAGAATACAATCAAAATTATGATGATGATGGTTCGTGTTCAAAACTATAACAAACAAAACTTTTGGAGGTGGAACAACAACAGAGACAGAGAGATCTGCTTGACTGTCATTGAAATCCTTCGCCTTCGCCCTTGTGTCTTATTGTCTCCTTTCCTCCCACTTACATCCTACCGTGTACTTGATTATTCAAAAAGTTTATTTCAACCTTCGTCAACATCGTCATCTTACAGTATTACTCATTCGCCTCCTTTTCTTAAGACCGGATTCAGAGAGAGGGAAGTGTGTGTGTGGATAATCCACTGTGCACTATCGCACATTGTATTTAGGAAGTGGGAAAGTGGAGACACGAGAAATTGCTATCGCTATTTGCGATTGCACTGGTTGACTACCGATCAAATTACTGGATGATTGCACACACTCACTCTCCCTGTACAAATATGTGTAGACACACGCATCCATGCACACATTGGATGCATAGTGCAAAGATAACTGTAGGAGTGCAACCAAATCCTTTTAAAAATGATTGACGACATTATTTGGAAGTGGTCCTAATGAAAGACGATGACTTTTACTCTCTCTCTCTCTCTAATGTCACTTTCACTGGGTGACTAGGTAGTGTGTGTGTAGGAGAGAAGGAATCACAGCTTCCGCCCGCTTATCCTCCTCCACTCACTGCTCACAAGCATCTAGGATTGAATAGACTGTGTCTCTTAAACTTTAGTTTTGACAGTCATCATCGTCATCTTAAATTACGGACCTTACAGTCTCATTCCAATTTACAGGCTCTCTCTCCTTCTCCTCCTCCACCACCACCGCTAACTACATCTTTGTGTGTGTGTGACATTGTACTTCTCTCTCCTCTTCAACCTTCTCAATCAAGTTTGATCTTGACTTCTTCTGAGCCCTATATCTCAATCTCCCTCCCTCCCTGTGTGTGTGTCTACACAATCTAGTACAGCATAATAATATCATAAGAGAGTTCTAAATCTGGAATGGCAACGGATCCATTTCTCGTTAGTAAACGCAAAAACATTACATTCATTCACAAAGGACAGAGAGAGGTTCTTGCAACACACACACACGTTGGTTGTGTGTGTGTTCGAATGTACTAGGATGTAGTGTGGAATGGTGGTGGTGATGGAGGCCATTACTTTTAAATCATTGTGTCAAATCAATCGATGCCAAATAAGAAAGATCCCCTTCCCCCTTCCTACATCTCTCTCTCTCTCTATCACGTTCCTTTAGTTTAAAGTCTTGCAAAAACTTTACTTTCCCCTTCCTACTCCTCCTTCTTCTTCTGTTGTAAAACCTGAGAGTTAAGTTTTGCATTGTTCTCCCCATTCATCCCTTTCACAATGTCACAACGTTTTTTTTCTACCTCCCTCCCTCTCCCTCTCGCTTTCTCCTTTCTCATTCTAAAAGGAACCTTTTGTCCGAGACTCTTTTATTGTTCAGCTCATCTTTCCTCCCAGCAGTCATCTTTTCCACCCTATGACCCAATCATTTTACCTGAGCGAGACACTTTTATTATATTGATTTAATAATGTGTTTTTTATGGTCAAATAAATTATATTTACATGTTTCAGGAGGAGAAGGAGGAGGATTCATTCTTCTTCTCAATGAGTGAGCCTAACTTTTGTCAATTTTCAATAGAAATCGACAAAGTGAAAATTTTGTACCCTCCGTTCTATATACTAGTATTCAATTCCATAATGGGGAAAAGGGGTACGTTGAAATGAGTGCAATATAATTTTTTGTGTTATACTTTTTCTCGCAGAATTGTGTCTTTTGTACTTCTTTTTTAAATTAAAGTAATAAAATGATACTCCGTGCTATTTTTAGAATCTTTCATCATTTTCAAATTAATGAACTCGTCACAACCTAGCAGAATGAGTACATATTAATATATATTTAGAAATGCAACTGTTTACTGTAATGGCTGCAACTATCTTTTTTCCCTAAAAAAACGTTCCTAAAAATAGTTATCATTGTACCATGCATAATCAGAATATAGTAGTGCGTCATAATTATTTTTCTGTTCTGTTTGTTGTTCTGTCTGTGTCGAAACAACTTTTCGACAATTTCTCAACATCCACACAAAAAAACATGACAAAGAAAAGTTTGGGAAGGATCATTTTGAAAAACAATTTCAAGTTTTATGAAAGTAAACAAAATTTGTCAACTTCCTTGTACACTACACTAACTTGTAGACTAGATTTGTATTCACATACAATTCACAACCCATTAAAAACACAAATTTTGCTGTTGTTGAGTTATGAGGAAAATTTAAGTCACACACAGTACGATACACATTTCTCTGTCCAAATTGTCAATATTACAGATACAGTGTGGAGAGGAGGGAGGTCAACTATAATATACACTCTAGTACATAAAATTTCAACAATGCAATGGATATCCAAAAAGTTTTTCAGAGGAAACAAAACCAAAGTACAAATTCATGGAGGAGGAAAATGACTCGTTTGGATGATCATTAAGATGGCATCTGTTCGTCTTGCTTCACTACATACAATTTTTTTCCAAAATCCATGCATATTATACACACGCTAGTCAAGTTTGAACACCATATTTACAGAACTGTTCATCAATTTTTATGTTGCGTACGAAATACATGCAGTTGCAACACGGAGTCAACCTATTAACCTTGAGACCCGAATTTCGTATAAAAGTTGTGTGCAAAAACTCAAGTAAATTCAACATGGCAAAAATAATAATAGTTTTACATAGTTGAATCAAATTTGACTAATGACATTTTTATGAGGTCGTTATGTTTTTACAACATTTGCAACGTTTCTCAACTGAGTTTACAGACTATGCACTACAGAGAAGATTTAATATGGAACACTTTTGTATTGTGTATCCGAATTCAAGACATTTTCCTTCACTCGTATGGATGGATGTGACACAGGGAGGAAATTATACTCAATCTGCCATACATTTATAGTTGACATCAATGGGTCTCTCAATCCCCTGTCAAACAATTATATGAAAGGTGTTGACATTATCTTCCTCTCCATTTCTGTCACAGATCGTTTGCATGTACAACGAAAAAACTAATTGCCACATGACAATCTGTCGTTGCTGGCTAATAAGCAGAGGAAAATGCAATAAAAAAAACCTTTTGAAAAATATGTTCAAAAATACAATATATTTTAAATATTTTAAATGATTTCTACGTTTCATCAGTGCATTTTTGTTTTGCAAAATTTCCTTGTTTTCATTTATTCATTTGAAATGAATCATTTCACATTGTGTACAGGTACATAGAATTTGAAATCGAACTTTAAGCTACCACGATTACTTCAGCATAACGTTATACAATCAATCTATTTATATATAAGCTATTGTTTGACCTCTACCAGTTTATCAGTTAATTTGTCCTTCGCTTTAAGTATCTCACATGGATTGTCTTTTTGCATACTTGATTCATTGTTTATGGAAATTATAAAATTTTCCAAACATGTGTGTACAAACAAATCTCATTTTTCCCACTGACAAATGATTAGCTTAAAGTATAACTTATAGTCTGGAGTGTAAATCAATTTGTGCGTCGTCTAAAGATTGTTTTAAAAGTTAAAATAAAGAAAAGCACAAAGGTTAAGCTCATGATTTGATTACTACAAGCATTAGATTTAATTGTATCTAAAGGGAATATTAGTCCACTGGTTGTAATACATTATTCCATATTTTTCCTCAAAGCCTTTCAAAGTGTTGAATAAATTTTCAAATTTCCATTAATTTTTGAGTTTACACATTGTGAATTACAGGTGCACATGTAAACGAATACACAAAGCCAAGAGTAAAAGTACAAATTTTTGTGTTAGCAACAAACTTTACAGTAGTAGTACTTAACTAAATGTGCTGAATCAGAGTTTGCTCTGTCAATGACACTAATTCTCTTCTTTTTTACTATTTGTAAAGGTAAATGTTGGATCAGGACGTTGAAAATGAACTCAGAGTGTTCTATTTTGCAACCACACACACACACTTGACATGAAAACATGTGGGTACATACGACTTTACTTACATAGTAAGGTAGAATGGTACTCGTATAAAAATGTTTTCAACTATATTGCATGCATTTGTTGTACATGTAAATATGTAAAGTGTAAAATTTATCGTGTCGTTGACTTTTCTATGGATTATTTACATGGGAGATAATAATACAATAAGTACTTTAAATAAATAAATAATAGTACGATACTAAATAGTTCACACCATATTTATACTGTTAAAGTAGCATCCAATGTCTATGAAGGGGGAACTTGAGTTTTCGCAGTGATAGGAATAATTTTAACATCAGCAAACTTAAACTAAGCTTCACCATTTTCTACCATATTAATACCATCATTTAATGTGACTTGAACTAACATGTGGAAACTTTATTCGAATTTATTCCTCTTCTCCTTCTATTTGTAATGATTCAATCACTATTACATGATGTCAGTCAGTTGTAATGTCTACATTATTTGCAAAATATTATTTCATTCCTGGATTCCTATGATTCTTCTCAATTAATAATACATAAATGGACGTAAATGGTCAAGAAGACAGAGTGAGATAATTCTAAATAGCTTGTAGACTTCCGCGAGTAGTACTTGTACTTACTTATTGCATAACAGTGTGGCTGTGATAACTAAATTACACAGTCAGAGGATTGAGTTCAACTTGTGAAAAGATATTTAAATCAGTCTGTAGGGTTACATTCTACTCCTTATTTAATAAATGTGTAGTTTATTTGTAATGTTAAAGTGTCTGACTCGGCTCAAAAATCAAGTCTTTTTTAGACTCAAAAATTGCAAGATCAGCAGTGCTGAACTAGCACTAATCTCAATGAGATGCTAAGAGTTTATCTCTCTTACTAAAACTAACGATGAGATTCACAACTAACAAAAATATGTAGTAATTTATTGAATTCTACAGATGTTTCTTGACTATTTGTACAACATGAGAATGTTGGCAACTGATAATAATGCAGATTTACGCGAGATGACCATGACATGTTACAAGTTTCACTGTTTTACATAACATACAATATGATGAATAATTAGAATTAGTACACAGACTAACATTCTTGTATTTCAAGTATACTTGAAGGCATTAATTTTCATATTCTAATGAACAAGCATCTCCAGTTTCAAAAAACCCCATTTTACAGTAATGAGACAACATAGTTGACATTCATTTACTCCAGTTCCAACTTCCAAGAACAAAAAAAACGTTGACTTTTGAACAATTTTCTGAATGCAGTTTACATTATGTACTCACTATAAATAACTGTCTTGCTGCATCATGATTCAATTACATACTACGTATGTAGATAATAATAAAGGGCATTGTTGTGTGTGTGTGACTAAATCGGTTCTTTAAATACGTAGATTGAGTGCATGTGAAACGCAATAGCATTTTATTATTGTGTGTATCGTCTCCACTACCTACTTCAGAGTATGTAGGAGTCAATTATAATTATTTAGTCTCTGATTAAATCAATATAGTTTTTTTTGATAGGTGTGTGAGGGTGAACACAATTAATAAATATGTAAAAGGCATATAAAATGATGTCAGCACAGACTAAAACTGTTTTCAAAACATGTTACTTAGTCGTAGGAAGCTTTATTTAGTTGATAAACTATAATGTACAAGGGCAGACGTTTCAAGTAGAACGTCGTAGTTAGTGAGCAGTTACTTTACTTACATAATTGCCATTCCATTGTTGCGTTATACCAGTCAGCCATATAAACATGACTCTGTCAGGAAAAGAAATTACAAGTACTTGTTAGAGTTTTTCCTCTTCTGGTGTACATATTATATGACTACATGATAAAGAGAGTATAAACTCTTGGATGATATTGCTGGAGAGGCTCGGTCTGGATATTCCTATCTATGCAAAGCCTGTTGCCAACTAGAAAAGTTGTACAAAAAATTGTTAAGGGTTTGACTCTCTTTCCCCCTGACTCGCTCTCTCTCACCCATAAGTATTTACATTTAGTTGCCTTGCAGAAGTAATTACATACACAACAGAAAATCAAGTCCAACAGTTGCACGTTGACTAACAACAACTATACTTGCTCAGTTTAGAGTCAGTTTTACCACTTAGTATTTTTCTCCAGATTAATTTATTTTTGTTAACAAACACTGCCAAAAAAGTGTTCATCCTTGAAACGAGGAGCCGACTTTGAACGTAAGATTTTTTCAGAAAAATTTACTGGAAATTTTGACAGACATTGCCATTTTTCAGGAGTAAAATCAATTTGTTCATTCTTGTTTCTTGCCAATTACAGAAGGTATTTTTGTGATCCAGTGAAATTAGCAACCCTAGATCTTTAGCATTATGAGTGAGCAACATTTTGACGAGTATGAACATTTCAACTACGATCAGGTAAATTCAACAAGTAGAGAAATAACTGACTAACAAATAATTTTTTGGAAAGAGTGGCCTTCATCCTTTTTTCTTCTTTTTTTTGTTATAGGAAAAATATATGCATTCTGGCCATTCTGGAAAACAACGCAGTAAGGTATGTCATCAATAATAAAATGTTAATTTACTAACATGTGTAAATTTTCATGTTGAATTTTACATGTGTATAAAATGGGTTTTTGCCAAATTTTCTTATTTTAGAAAGAGGCAGCAGAGCATACAAACAAAAATGATCCAAGTGGACATAGCCGAAAAATAGTAACCAAGTTAGTGAACACTGAAAATAATCGAAAGAAAAGTAATTCAACATCATCAAATGGCTCATCTAGTGGAAAAAATGATAAAACATCCAATGAAGATGAATCGTAAAAGGTCCGTAAGTACTACATCTTTTCACACATAATGTCACCCCGATTAACCATTTTTTTCCTAATTCATCATTTCTAGTGTTTACTGTACTCTATACTATTTCTGAAAA
>WJFB01000852.1:0-44969 GCA_009870185.1 Pygmarrhopalites habei | reverse complement strand
TCTGGTATTTGTTGACTCTATTTAATATTGTCTACCCAATACTTTTTCCTCTTTATCAGCACCACATGAACATTGCTCATTGATTATTCAAATTATTTTTTTAAAAAAAATGTATTATTATTTTTTGATTGTCGACCTCGACTAGTAGTTTTTTAGATTCTAACTAGAACCTCCATATAATAAATATATATATCTCTGTTAGTTTTAAATTATTTTTAGTATATATTAGTCTTTCCTGAGGTGGTCTTGACGGGATGTGTTCAGTTGAACAAGAAAATACTAATTTGTAGCAGATCTTTTATCCAGTAATAAAAATACTGTGCTCTAGTCGCATGGCAGAATGAATGCCGATTAAACTTCACTTTGGGAAAAACTAGTTATTTTATCACAAACTGTTGTCTTGAGTGAATAACAATATGGTATGTCGACAAACGGTGCCACATGACAGGTTCCATAACTCCATGACAGAATCCACTTGACAATCATGAATGCAAGGGTAATGAAGAGAGATAGATAATTACTAGTCCCCACCATTATTTCATCAGCACCACAAAATCTAAAGGTTAAGTACTATCCCTATCCATGGTAGATTCTGATTTTGTAATCACAGTTAATTTTAACATTGAATTGATTGTCTAACTTTTTTGTCAAAAAATGGCTATCACACAGTGATCCCATTCAGTGTACATGGACCATAACAATTGTCTAGTTAATTTACATGTGTGTGTATTTACAAATTTCGATTAATTACTATTACTATGTAAAAATATATTATTTTTGAGACTCTTGATTATTATTATAAACGTTTTTTTCTATCCACTATCGGAATGAGATAATTGTACTGCGTTTAGATATCTTTGTTCACGGTTTCCTCGTGTGAAGGCATTTAACCCTCAATTAAAAACGATTGAATGTAACAAGTCACGCCGTCATTTTTATGATTATTATCTGTCCACCGCTCTATCCACGCTTCAATAATTAAATACTTGACTAGTTTGAGATTTCTTTAAGGGGGGTCGAAGGGGTTGTGGGTCAAAGGGACTCTGACGATGAGCCCCAAAAAATGACAAAAAAATGATATGGGCCTTCAGAATCCGCGCTTAGGAAAAATCCATATCGGACTCTATGAGAGGAACTTAGTGCCCAAAGACGAAGGTAAATATTTTGTCGTTTGGAGAATTAAAGTTAATTTTCGTTGCACAGGTCATTTGTCACGACCTACCGTGTACTCAATTTCTTGTGTTTTGAAGTATGGTCTGTGACTAATCTCAATTTGTTCAGAGTTGAAGCTGTTCATAAACATTAACCGGTCTTCTAATATGGAAAACAACGAAGTAGAAGAAGATAGGAATGGCGATGACAATATTATTGTCGACGAGGCCGGTGGTCTTGGTGACCCAGAGGACATGGACTATGAATTGAGAGATAAACCTCATCCTTTTTGTATTCCAGCAGTGAGTGTCAATTAATATTGTAAATTTCATTTAATTATGATGATCGTTGGCGTCCTTTTCGTTTATTTTGAAATGAATTCCTAACCGTCATACTATTCGGAATTTGTAGATTGTCCAGGATATTTTGGATTACTTGTCCACAAAAGATTTGGAAAATGTTCGTCTGTAAGTGTGACATGATCAAAATTGCGTTTTAATAAATTAAATGTAAAATTATGAGGTAATATCATGTTGGTGAACAATGTTTTTTGAATTTATTATTATTTTATACATATTCTATTCCTAGTGTCAGTCACTTGTGGAATGAGGAATCTTGTAAACTACTTCGCCGGAAACTAACAGTTGAAATTCACAATGGTGAAAGACTCACTACGTACATCAATAGTTATGACAAAATTAATTCCACAACAGATTTTCCTCATGCGTCTTACCAGTTATGGATTGATGATGTTTCTGACAACGATTTGAAGATAAAACGATTCTTTGAACTTTTTGGTCATCATATTAAGTCGTTAGATTTTCATCAAGTGAGTTGTCAATTCTTTCATTTATCAATCTTATTTATTATATTTAAATTTACAAGTACCGTATTCGAATACTCATTTACATATTCAATTTTTAGTTGTACTTGGATGGAGAGGTTCTCTTCGAGGTGAGTATTTTCTCTTGTAACTTATACAAATGAGATAATAATATTAGAAATATTTTTTCAAGTGATTTTCATACTTTATTCTTGTGTATTTCAGATTTTGTCTCAAAAAGTACCCAATTTGGAGTCATTGTAAGTACTTTCTTTTTTTGTTTTGTGTGATTTTACTTATGTAACATTTTGATGTGCTCATTATTAATGAGTCATTAATAACAACAATTTTGATCGACGCGTAGGTCAATTCTTAATGTTCCACGTCGCTTTGGAGGTCCAGCTTCTCATAGAAGACAGAATGTACCTGTCGTATTTCCAAAATTGAAGACAGTTAATTTGGTAAATTGTAGAATTGTTTTATTTATTATAATTATAGTTAAAATGTACCGTTTGTATTCTAATATTATTTTTTTGTTTATTAGATAAGATTTCCTTTGGATAGTTCTCGAGCTCGTACATTTCTTGGTGATCTCTTTTCATCTGTACCAAATTTGGAAAATATTGCAATAGCAAAAAATGTATGTGAAACTAATGGAAATACAACTACAGTTACCGAGGTATGTTCATTCACAGTTGCATGTATTATGTAGATTACAGAATGTAATTTGCAGTTTATGGTAATACATGCAAGAGTACAATATATCTAAATATTTATATTCAAATTATTTTTTTTTGTAGGAACAACCTATCGGCACTTTTGTTGCTGAAGTCATGATGTCGTGAGTTTTTATTTCATTATACTTTTACAATAAGTTGTTTTTGTTACACTCAATACAAGACATGGGAGAGTACAACGGTTTTTTTTGTTCTAGGAGCCCGGAACCCCTCAATCATCTCATGTCGATTGGATTTTTATTTCGACTAAAAGAAGAACACATTGAAAAGATGGTTAGGAAAAGGTATCCTCTCGACAGTTTAGAAATTTCCGTGGACACCAGCGTCAAAATGAGAAGCTTCGCTTCCTTCCTGTCTGTCTATGGTCTAAATCTACGCACTTTGGATATCACTTTCAATGGAAATTCTACTCTCATCACAAACATTACATCTCAACACCTGCAAAATATTACTACATTGACTTTGAAGGTATTTGTCATTTTTTCCTTGTTAATCTACGAAAATGTGTGACATTTATTGCTATGAAAAGTAATTAATGAACATGTTTTTGTTTGTAGAACTTTCAAGAATATCTAAGTTTCATAGAGAGGATGCCTCAGTTGAAAAGTTTAAGTCTATTATCTGTTGATCTGATGAATGTCCTTCCATTACGTGGATTTAAACACTGTACCGACCATAAATTGGCAACTTTCAAGTCAACTGGGAATTCTTCAGACAGAGACGTTGTAGCAAGAATTATTTGGTGTTTTCCTAACCTGTCTACGTTACATTTGCATAAGTAAGAAAAGATACAGTTTGATGATAAATATTTTCATACACTCAAATATAAAAATTGTTTAATTTTGAATGAAAATGTATGGATGACTAAGACTGGTTTTACTTTTATGTGTAGGCTTGCGGATGAGGGCCTTGGAGTCATTTATAGAGGTCTGCCATTCCTACACGGTAAGTCTATTCTTCTCTTTCTCTCTAATTGTTTCTAGACGGAATTTTTTTACACAGTTATACATTATAATACTTGAGTAAACCTCTGTCAATTAAATAGTGCACCCTTTAATTATTATCATATGATTTTTTTTGTGTCTGCAGAGATTGTTCTCACAGATGGGACGTTCACCGACAGTGGAATTTCTGGTGTTCCTGCCGAAGTGTGTAATGATTTGTGGGAGACAATGACAATTTTTGATGTAAATCCTGAAAGATTTCGTCGAGATTTGTTCATTGGAAGTTTGCCCCACTTGAGGATAGCAAAGTTAGACTCACCAGCAATAACAGACTTGGCTGTCATGTTTGGACTTGTGGGCTGTACAAAGTTGCATACTCTAGTGTTGAGATCTAACAAGGTAAACTAAATTAAATATACTAATAGTCACACAAGTAAATTTTCTAAATTATTACTTGTAGCACTAAATGAAATTTTTGTATTTCAGATTACGGACATTTCGATGCCTACCATAGGAGAAATGAGGGAGAGCCTTGTCACACTAGATGTGGTACATTGTCCCGAGATAACTGAGGCAGGAAATTTCATTCTGAAACAAAAATTGCCAGGCCGTAGACTCATTTTCGAACAACCGACTGCCTCAACACGAAGAGCAAGGTGAGCATTTCACGGCTTGTAAAAACATTGATCTACATATGATGACAGTAAATTTGATGATAATATCATGTCCTTTACTTTTTGTAGAAGAATTCGAGCATCTGAAATACATGAGAGAGAAATTGAGCGACTGGGAATGCATCGGGATCGTGAAATGGAGCTAAGAGTAGCTCTCCGACTATTTAATCAATTACAACACTTGGATATGGAGCCTGGACCAGGTCTTCATCATAGAAATCCATTCGTCCGTCAAGTCCTTCGACGTCATCATCATGCCCCAGGAGTATATGTTTTCATTGAAAGAAATTCTTTTTTAGATTGTTAACGTAAAGTCAACGACAATTTACTAATAATCAATTTTCTTTGTACAGAATGCACTCTTGCCCGCCGATATTGCTCAACTCTTAGGTAATTTCAGTGCAATGGTGATAACATGTTTTTCATTCTCACAATTAGGAATGTCCAATGATTTGTATTTTTTCTCTTTAAATAAATTGTAGATGGATTAAATATGGAACATGGTGGTAATATGATTGATCTGAATGATAATGCTATGGGAGGTGGCGGGGATGTTGTCCCAGCTGTGGTCCAGAATGAAATTGATATTGAAGGAATGGAAGGAGCAGTTGGAGGTTTGGACAGACTAAATGGAATCGTTCCAGATGACCTGGATCCAGGTCGAGAAATAATGGAACACGATGAAGAAGAAGAACATAATCAGCTTCAAAATATGATGGCAGCTTTTATTAGACAACAGAGAAGAGTGGATTTTCCTGAAGATGAAGCTGCAATGATGCTTGGACCTAGGGATCCAGATGAAGAGGAGGAAGAAGGAATTCCTCCTACTCCACCACCGTTCGTTTGAGCTGAAAAAAATTTAATTTAATACTTGGCAAGTATTACTTGCTTCAGTCATAACATTAAAGGTAATTATATTTTTCAAAAAATATATACTATTTAATACAAATATTCTTAATCTATATCAGCTATAGTTTAAACGAGTTTAGAGTTTAAACGTTATTTCCTTCTTTGATATATTACTTACTCAAAATGACAACAAAGGTTCAAGTCATTAGTAAATATCTCTTTATTATTTTGTGTTGATTTCCAAAATGTGAATCAACCATCACCTCTCAGATATTATTATAAATAATAAAAGTTTTCCTTGTGTCCACCATGATCATGGTATTCACTCCATTTTGTAAAGTTACGATCGAATCGTCTTTGGATTAAATATCTAAATTGTAAGAGATACGACAAGTTACATGTAAATCTTTATATTTCTTTATACTTTAATATTTGAAATATACTTAATCCATTCAACGTTATACACAGTATGACATAAAATATATGTAACTAAATGGAGAGAGAAACTTGCTATGTAAAAGTCTGTTAAAATAATTGTAATTGTAGTGGATACAAGATGCGCGCCGTGTTAATGAACTTAATTCATTGAATTATATTTTTCAGCTACGAATTTTCGGTAAGCGTTGTCTGTCTTTGAAGTATGCTTAACCCTAAATAATACAACAAGTAAATATTTAATAATCATGTAAAAAATAAATTACTATACAGGGTGAAAATAGTGAAAATGAATCAAAGTACTTTGTATACTACGACTACATGCCGCTAAATTGTAATTAATATTTAATAATATGTCCAACATCACCTGTCATAACCGAGAGAGACAGGATAAGTAATTTAAAATATTTTTTTTGAAAGAAACTCTTCTGGTCAAGGAACTCTCAATATTTTCAAGAATATTGAATTTAGTCGTGTATGTATATTCTGATCTATGATCTGAGCAATATTCTTATAAAATTATCAACTATTCTCTTCAAATTGAATACTATAGATATCATGAAATTTCAACGTGTTTTGAATACAGGTGCGTACATTGTTATTTCACTTTTCGTATGAGCGATGATATGACAGTGATATGTTACGTACAAAAATGTTTAAAATTCAAGTTAATTGTTCAGTTCATTTACTTATAAAAAAAAATGTCTTGTAAATTTTGAAAATGAAAGAAATTGGGATATAATTATAATTAGGTAGAAGCCGTAACGATACATAGTGTGTCGCGATATTGTAAGACGCATAATTACTTTGTATACCTACTTTCACGTTCGCGAATGAATAAATTGGGAAATTTCAAAAATAATTTGATTTCTATTCCGTAGTGTAGTACAATGTGTGTGTGGACGGGGAATAAGTATGTACAAGATGAAATTTTAGTCTGATGGTCGTAGGTAGACTGAAATAGCTCATGATAATAAATGGACATATATCATTTAATATCATGCATAAAGTCGTCGATAGTCTGCATATTGCCGCAGAAATGTGTGTGCGTGGTTGTGGTGAAAATGAATAAATTTAATCAATGCTTCAGAAAATTCCGGAGAGCTATCAGTACATGGTGTAGACAAGAAAGAGGAGGGAGGGAGAACGTCGTTTGTGTGTGGTGTGTGTGTTGGGATGGAGAAAACAAAGCATTGCAAGGTGGTTCTTTTGACATGTATGTTTTCCTTCAGTCTCTCTCTCTCTCAACTTGTCCCTCGTGGATGTGGAAGGGATGAGGTTTCCCATGTATTGTTCTTGAAGGCTCCATCCCTATCCTATGCGTAATAATAATTTTTTGATAAAACTGTGAAAATGCTTTTGAAATATCCAAATTACGTACAAGATCTACAATAGAGAAAGTTTTTGGACGAGTTGGGAGAAATCGAGCTAATCTTGTATGTATATAAATTAACAGCAAGTTTGTTTCCCACACACACCACGACCACGCACACAGTGTGATGGCCAGAGAGAGAGAGAGTTGGAGAGTATCAAGTATGATATGCGAAGTGTGTGTGTGTGGTGCTGAATTTTTTTAGGGAAAGCAAGGAGGAAAGACAACATTGAAGAACTGGTGTGAAGGACGGATTCCCGTTACCTAACTGTGTGTGTGTGTGTAGTACACAAGGGGGTGACGAGGACGAGGAGAAAGTGAGAACACGAGAGAGAGAGAATGTGTGTGTGTTACCTCGTCACCGAGATTCGTCGTATATAAGGCCATAGTGTGGATGTATGGAAGTGTAGATAAGATATATATATAAGGATGCTTTGGATCCTCCTGTTCCAGAGATAGAGGAAGAAGTGGCAGTGGGACGAGGAAGAATCGATGTGAGAGTTGAACACGCGCACACACACACATCCCCGTCTAGGAGAGAGAGAGGAACTTTTTTAGTTGATAGAGTCAAGGCAACGACGATCTCTTCCATCCATATTAGGTCAAATCTTCTTCCCACAGGCTAAGAGTTGTGCTCCCCACCACACCACACTTTCAACTTCCCGATTTTTTTCTCTCTGTGTCTCTCTGTCTCTTAAATCCTCTTCCAAAAATATCCACACACATAGTCACTTAAAATTACACATTTTCCAGCAATAATAATTTTATTATTATTATTAGTATCCAATAAAATACGATTGTACACAATTTTACTCTCCCAAGAAAAAAAATTATTAGTCATCTCTCTCTCTCTCTCTCTTCCCTTTCAATTTTACTGAGATTCATCCTCTGTCTCTAAAATAGAAGAAGGAGGAGACGACAACAAGACAATACTTTCACTCAACTTTCTCCACTCCAAAATTGGACCACGGACAGTTGTTGGCAGTCAAAATATTTTGAAAAGACTTTTTACCCCATCCCTCCTTCCTTCAAGGAATATTATATTTCGGAAGAAAAGCCAGCCAGTCAGAATACAGATAATAATAATTGTGAGGAATAGTCAGGACCATGCCATGTGGGTCCTCTCCACAAGTGGACAATAAATGAATCCAAGTAATTCATCATCATAATTGACAATAATAATACAAGAAGAAGAAGAAAGAAACAAAGCGTCTCTCTATTTTGGAACCGTCTTGGAACTGCCAACAACAACAATAAAAAAACGATATACACAAGTATACTGGAGGGAGAAAATACACTACAACTTTCACTGGATAATACTCACACACTCACACACAAGTCCCTGGACAGTAAATAGAACTGCACAACAGCACAAGATCCTTAAACAACTCAGCACACTCTTAACTCAAGTAAGATCACTGGGGAATAATTAACTTTTTTTGTCTACTTAATTCAATTCCCTCTTCTCCCTTACTACCACTTTTTTTTAATACTCTATTCACCTGTCATGTTGACTTTCTCTCCTTGTCATTACGATTTACTTTTCTGTTTCTTTGTACGACAAAAGGGAAGAGAAGCAGCAAGTGTCATTGTCTCACACAAGTGTTGTGTGCACAGTCGGTCTATTATATTTTTTAGTCCCCTTGAAAATCTATTTTACGTTTATTTTATTTGTAATTTAAAATCTTCAGCTAACTTTTGGATATGTTCCTAAATTCATTTTCTATCCAGTCAACTTTCTCCCAGTGAAAGTTGAAGACAATTTTAGTATATACATATTAATTTATGATGCAATATTTCTGAAATTAAGATAATGACACTATGAAATTTTCTCTTTGCAGTGAAGATGGTGGGGGGAAACTTGACTAACATCATTAAGGCGAAAACCGCCGGGTTTATGGCCAGGTTAGTTGAGAAACATAATTTATTGCTACTCTCATCAATTTTAAATAAGATAACTAATCTTTGTGATGCACTAATTTACGCACTTGTTGATCACTATTTAATTTGACAATTTTAATCTAAAAAATATTAATGATCTTTTTGCACAACAAATAATGTAAGCTCTGTCATATTTTCACTGAAGCTGCATTACTGCTTACCCCAAACTTGAAAGGAGTAAAACGGGTTACCATCATCGTATACACGTTATACGATTCCAAATTAATTATATTGGTGATTATATATAATTTAATGTATCTAATTGTGTGTGCGTGTGTGACTAATCAACTTTACAACTTAATTACTAATCCAATCTCACATAGCGTACCAATTTTTGGAAGGTATATTTATGGGAAATATGACACTAAATCCTTTATTTTTATTTTGTGATTACTATTGAAGCACTTTATTAATTTACGTCATTATTTAGTCTTAAATATTTTTAGAAGCACTTTATAAAATTATTCTAGGGAAAAAGGAGTGACTAATTTGATTGTTAATTTTGAAAAATATTAAACATTTAAATTTCAAGCAATGTCCAGTATGAGGAATTTGGAATTAGTCAAAAAGGAGAGAAAAGTGGTGAAGGTGGAAGGTACGCAATTCTCTTTTCTGTAACTTTTTTTATTTTTTAAAATTAAAATTAAATAGTAAATTGAAACAAAATGCAGGCCATCAACGGGTGATGATGACTGGGAAAATTTTGACTCTCCTACAATTGAGAGACCACCTTTACGACACATTGACAAATACATTCGACCCGAACTACCGTGTTGTGACATTAGCAAAAGGTTTACAGTGGCCATTCTTGCATCAATAGGTACAATATATTTTTATGTACACAAATAATTATTCAAATATAAAAAACAGAGAGAAAACATTTTTAATTCTGATTAATCTTTACACAGGATTTCTGATATCATTTGGGATTCGATGTAATTTGGGTGTTGCCATTGTCAAAATGATAGAAATTAATAATGCAACAGGGGTAAGTTCTTTTTACAAAAACAAATTAACTGTTCAATTAAGTACATGCAATTAATTTGCAAAATTGTTATGAACTTCAGAAAGCGGAATTTGAATGGGGCAAATCAACAGTTGGGATCGTCAGTTCATCGTATTTCTGGGGCTACTGTGAGTACTCAAGAGATGTTTGTGCTATTCGTATAAGTTAACCATGCTCGATGAATGCTATTACAGCAGCTGTAGTGTAGTAAAGACAACTGATATTTCATACAAAAAAGTGACAACTCTCAACTTTGCTTCTTTTTTTACAGTGCTCACACAAATCCCTGGAGGATTTTTGGCTGCAAAATACCGAGCGAATATGTGAGGATTTTTTGAGGAATATTCCGGATAATTTCGGATGTCATTCATTTTTTAATTAATTAATCATTTTTGTATTGGATAGGATATTCGGGACTGCCATCGCTGTGTCTGCATTTCTTAATCTATTAGTTCCCGGAGCAGCCAGGTAAGTGTGTCCAGAATCTGGAGTCCAGATCCAAATTGAGTGAAAGTGAAAGTCAGTGTGAATACAAAATAATGATGTTTATTGAAATTACTTGTAGAATCGGCTACGGAGCTCTCATGATCGTTCGAATTTTACAAGGTCTTGTGGAAGTGAGTGGACACTTTTAAATTGACCTTTTCAAAAAATATTATCTATACAAATATGTAAATGAATTACTTTTTAATTTTCTTAAGGGTGTCACATATCCTGCTTGTCACGGAATTTGGCGTTGGTGGGCTCCACCCCTGGAAAGGTCACGTCTCGCTACCCTGGCTTTCTGTGGTTCTTACGGTGGAGCTGTTGTTGGAATGCCCGTGTCGGGTTGGCTTGTCGATGGAATCGGATGGTCAGTCTAAATTCATTTTATTTTTTGTAAACAATTACTTTCCTAATATCAATCTAATTGACATTTTGACCTGTGATGTATAGGTATGCTCCATTTTATTTTTACGGTGAGTGACCTTTTCATTTTTTTTCTCTGTGTGGGTGACTCAATTGAGATTGAAATTTAATGTCTATTTAAATTGAAGGGGTCGCCGGGATGCTGTGGTATGTCGTCTGGGTCTGGATGGCCTTTGAGAAACCGAGTAAGAAGTTTTAGACTACATATCTTCTAATTTGAAATCTGCGAGAAATTAATGAGTCATTGTGTCATTTTGAACAGGTAAACATCCAACAATCTCACCCCAGGAACTACATTACATTGAGGTACGTAATTCATGAATGGTTTGAGACTAGATGGATATTAGATTTACAGGAGAAGATTTAATATCACGTAATTTTGACTTTCTTTTGATAATTTTTCAGAAATCCATTGGTCCTGTCTCTTCCTCCGTGCCCAATTTCAAGACGACACCGTGGAATGACATCTTTCACTCAATGCCCGTCTACGCCATTGTTGTGGCCAATTTTTGCCGATCGTGGACCTTCTACCTTCTCCTCCTCTCACAACCGACCTACTTCAAGGAAGAATTTAAATTCAGTGTTGCACTGGTGAGAAAACTTTTTTTAGATTTTAAGCTACAATTAGCTAGACTTTGACGCCGATTTCTTTCATTCACAGAGAAATCTTAGGGAAAAAGAACTGATGGGAAGGAGTAACATGCGAGTGGCGTTGAAGTTTAACATTTTTGTCACATTCAATTTTTGTGTGTAGGGAGGAACTCTGGCAGCTCTTCCTCATCTTTTGATGACGATGATAGTACCCATGGGTGGGATTCTTGCTGATCATCTTCGACGAAGCAATATCTTGACGACGACTCAGGTTCGGAAAATATTCAATTGTGGAGGTTTTGGGATGGAGGCAGTCTTTCTCCTCTTGGTCGCTGCTGCGAAGGATAACAAGGGACTGGCCATCGTCAGTCTCACTCTGGCTGTTGGATTCTCTGGTTTTGCCATCTCGGGTAATTATCCACATCATATTTACTCCCAATTAAATTATAAATCTAATCTTCAAATCATTTTCTTTATGCAGGATTTAATGTCAATCATCTTGACATTGCTCCACGTTATGCTGGGATCTTAATGGGAATTTCTAATGGAGTGGGGACTTTGTCCGGTCTTTTGTGTCCCATATTTGTGGAGTTTGTGACTGATGATCAGGTGACAGACCAAATTGAATTAATTAGTACAACTATGTAAGGCATAAGTAATAATTTCTCAATTCTTTTCTCTGGAAAATAGACAAAGACAATGGAAGAATGGGAGGCGGTGTTCATTGTGAGCTTTCTATCTCTTTTCTCTCTCTCTTGTATTTAATGAAAAGCAAAAGATTCAAAAATAATTACAGAATAAGTTCCTAGAAAAATGTAACTTTTGCCATCTTTTTAAGGTGGCTGCAATGATACATTTTTGTGGAGTGGTTTTCTACGGTCTGTTCGCTTCCGGTGACCTTCAGCCGTGGGCAGGTAAGTTCGTTACTAAAGAATATAGTTAAATTTACACAAATTATAATGTAGACACAATTAAATTGTACATTTTAAAATACAGAGCCCCCACCAGAGCCCTACGAAGAGGAGGCAGCTGTGAAGGAGAAAATGGAAACGACTGCCCTTAATGAAGTAAATTAAATACAAATTATTTGAATCTAGAAAACATAACAAAATTCATTAACAACGTCATTGTTTGTTTGTCGGATTGTAGGGTCCTTCAGCTGTCAATTATAGTAGTGCCGGGACTGCTGATCTGAATGCATGGGCCTCACCACCTCAAACGTACGGTTCAATGGATAATCCACCACTACGATTTGACCGACAACAATAACCTACTCTTTATTTAGGAACAAGAAACCCACATTAAGAAAAAAAGTAAAGCCCCTCAGCTAAATCACGTATCCTTTAAAAAAATAATATTTTAAATATTATCTAGCCAACAGAGAAAAATAATGTAAAAAGCTTGCAGCAGTGTAATCAATCCAAGAGAGAGAAAACAACAAAGAACAACAACAACAACAGAAGAAGATATAATTCATTCAAACACAAAATATAAGTAAAAATACAATAATTTCAAGACTTAGTTCCACTTCAAAGAGAAAATCAATGGAAACTGAAAGTGAAGGAAAGGAAAACCTGACTAGAAAATGTTGGGTCAGAAAAAAGCAACTGACAAAAGAGATACAAGTATAAAAAAATGAAATCTATACTTATTATGGACTCAAAAAACTAATACAGACGACGTTATAAAATACTTTACAGCGCTCGCCGATGAACCTGGTAATGTAAAACAAAAGAACACTAATTAATTAATGACAATATTCTGAATACTCATATAAAACTGATTTTCAGTATTACTACTAAATAAGTTAATTCCGACAATACTAAAATATGTATGCTGTAAAAAATAAGGACAAATTGAAAGCTCAATGTCTGTCCATTATGCTCATTCATTTTAAGTAGACGACACGAGAACCACAAAGAATTCAACAATATATTTGACAGTGAAAAAAGAGGCTCACGAAAAAAAACCATTTTGTTCCAGGAAAAATAAGGAAAGAAGAAGAATATTTCAAATAGTTTATTTCACAAAAGATATTTAACAAAATTTTTGAGTGTGATAAAAAGCAAACTAAACTATTTTGATGATTAAAATACAAATGCAGGTGAAAGTTTTAATCTTTTGTTGCAAAAAATAATGATGATATGACAAGAGCTAGAGAGAAAACAGTTTGGAACAAAATGGAGAGTGACAAAAGAAAAATTATTGATAGAAATGAGACAATACAGGTAACAAGGAAACGACCTATTGTATATTTCAAAAATATATAACTATTGACAATATAATGGAGGAGATTTCCTGGAGAAATTCAATGAAAAAAGAGGTGAAGGAAGAAAAGTAGCTTACTTACTATGATTATAAACAAACTACGAAATAATATTTATTATTATCATTATATTACAGGGATGTACTACACATTTGAGTGTGTTGATTATTATTAGAGTGAGTTTGTAAAAACGGGAAATCGATGCCAATACCATTTTAAAAAAATGAAAAAAGGTTGACAATATGAAACAATGCAAGAAAAAAAATTGCGACATGACAAATAACAGAAAAATAATAGCTTCCTATACTTATATTACACATTAAGTTAACTATACTTGTGTGAACAAATACAAATATATATATTTAATATATATTATGAAAGAGCAACAATAATTATTATTACAAAAGATAATATATGTAGCTTGTAAGGTTTTTAGTCGCAAACTCAAAATGGATTTTTGGTACAACTTGAGACAAGGACGATAAAAAAAGATTTTTTCTTTTTCTTCCTCCTCTCAAGAATTCTTGTACTCAGTATTTGACAGTGATTATATTTATTACTTGACAATAATTGAGAAAACGATGAACATAACTACTACATATTATAGACACTGCACAGGGAAGAAAGAGAATTAAAAAGAAAAATGCTCTTTGTTGAAGAAAATGAAGTAAAAATTATAGGAAAGAGCTTTAGAAAAATCCCCAAGCTGAAGCATTTAAACTAGACAGTTGAATTGGTTCTTCAAAAAAGATGTTTAACCTTTAACTTTTAAAAAAGAAAGGTATTAATTAGTATTTAATGACAAATAAATAAAAGAAAAATTAAACCTAAAATCCAAAGTGCCTTTAAAACGTGCCGACGTGAAATGCCGACAATATTTGCGAGAGAGAGAGAGAGCAAGCAAGGTTGAATATTATTAATTAAGTAACGTGATTACCAAAAAAATTCAATCTGATGCTCGCAACATTAAGATGACTGCAAATGAATTTCCTCAGATTCTTAAAATAATGAAAAAAGATAATTTCAATTTGAGGATTCCTGTAGCCATGTGGCCATCATGACCACAGAAATTGAGTAAATTGAAAAGGAAAATGACGATGAGTCCTTAAAGAACGGTGACAAAAATAAACTAACTTTAGTGAATCAGAATTCAGATGCAGCCGTCCATGATGAAAAAAACGAAGATAATAAATAAAAACTCTGCCGACCATAAAAACCATAATTGTCCCGTCATTGTAGACAGATAGAATACTTGATTCTCCAGTGAATCTAAGATCACTGATTAGATATGTAACAACTCTCAAGTTTTCTAACTGTAATGATGAACGTAGTTAGATACTCTGTGTAAAAATAAGGAAAATTAAGTGTGCTATCCCTAATGCTCTAATAATTTATTATTAAACGACTTAAAGTATAACAAAACAAAAAACGGATAAAGAAACACCACCTCATCAATATTCCATTTTATTGTCGACTCTTTCTGAATTTCAGAATCAATTCCATGTGTGTGGATCCACCATATTAACATAACATAATAAATAAATAGGTCAAAATACTTGGTGACTCGGGTCATTCAGTATATTTGAAAATAACAACAATAGGAACAACAAAGAACGTACTAATGGAGAAAATGATTTTCCATTAACATTAAAAAATATAATAAATGAACAGCAGAATGAAAATGAAAGGGAAAAAAATGAATGTATATTCAAAAAGAATTATTGGTTACACTGAAAACCCTACTAACAGACAAAAAAAGGAGAATAGAATAAGTTATTATTTCATCTAAAATTAGAATACGTAGTAATTGTAGAGACATGAGTAAAACTAATAAATATCTGGAGGGTGAGGAACAACAAATTTTCCCAAACGTTTAAATGGTTGGTAAAACTTGGTGATTCTTACCCTTCATTAAAACACACACATACACACACATCTTCGTCCTTGTATAGTATCAAAATAAATGTCAACTATATAAAATAAGAAATATTATACATATATAAAGAATGTATTCAAAGAAATGTATTTCTAGTGAAAGGTTAGCCAGGAGAAAGTATGTTATTATTAGAAAAAGAGAGAGAGAGAAAGTGAAAATGTTGTGAAGCACAATCAGAATTATTCATAAAAAGAATACCTAATGCCTACTTACTTACTACTTTACTCATACTTGAAGAAGAAAGAAAAATATTATGATCATAGTTATCACTAAAATTAAATGACAAATATGGATTCTACAACAAGAACAACCAAACTGATATATTGATATCTAAAAGAGAGAGAGACGGAGCCGATTTTCCTTTTTATATATAAAATTATAGAAGTATTTAAAAAGTGAGTCAGGATGAGAGGTAATACTTATGCATAGTAAGTATAACATATTAGATTATAAAAACTTGTGGTTTTATTGTATGTGTGTCTGTTAATCATTTTCGGAATTTGAGAAGAAAAAAATGAAACCGGAAGTAATTTTCAGCTACCCTATTTTGACATTCAACTGTGAACTTAGAACGATAACATTTGAGTCTTTCATAATGTCAAATATTTATGCTGTGTAACTACTTGAGTACTGACCCCTCATAAAATTGTATTTATTTAGTAGAGTATAATACACAGAAATTTTTCAATCAAACCGTCTTTAAGGGATAGAAAAAGGCTAACAAAGCACTGTCAACTTATTTTTTGTTCGATTGAGCTGAATCACGACAGAAAAGTTCTACGGACTGACAAATGTTTAAATGAACCTTTCTATGGATAACTTTTGACTTTGAGCTACAGAGGTCAAAAGGTAATCAGTTATTACTAATCACACATAGGGAAAGTATTTAACTTGGACGCCACTTGTTTACATTTGGCATTTGTGGCTGTTCCGTTTAAACTTTGGAAGATGCAATTGACTTAAACGGCGTCGAAGTCTGACATTTTAAATAGAGAAATCCACACAAAAATGTTGGACTTCGACGCCGTTCACGTCAATTTCGATGTAAAATCTTTAATTTCATTTGCCACAAATGAGAAATGTAAGCAAGTGGCGTGCAAGTCAAACGTTTCCTTGTGAATTCATCTGGTTACCTATTGACCTCTACAGGTCATAGCCAGCAGGGATCCGTTAAAAATTTAATTAAAAATTGGTCAGAAGATTCTGAGGAAAGTGTCAAGATTCAATCGGACAAAAACAAAATTGCCCATGCTTTTCCGGCTTTGTTCTTTAAGTACATGTAGTAATATTGCAATAAAATCTTTCATTTCAAAGTTTCTATTATATTGTCCATAAATCAGCAATGATGTCAAATAGACGATGATAACTTTTTTTGTTTCGAAAAAATGCATGATAACAAAATGTGAATCAAAGTGTGTGTCTACTCATATTGTCACTGTTTAAAACACTAGTTAATTACGACTAATTGACCGGACACGGCCGTGCCGTATAATGTAAATAAAATTAAGGAAAGAACGAAAACTACTGTATTCTTTTTACAAAACTGTTGAGATGATTTATTCCTACGTATTTTAGACATACTGTACATACACATGTATATCATTGATAATCGAGACTATCCAAACAATAGAAAAAAACGTTTGTGCTATTTAATCTTTGTTCCTTTCATTCCTACCAACTCAATGTAGGTGCTTCAAATTTTCTTACAAAAGATACTTGAGTGACAATGACATAATGTACCTCTATCATTTACAAGGGAAAGAAAAACTAAAACATTAGACTATAATAACTGCTGTACATAAATAGACTTTAATTAAGACTATAACTGTAACAAGTTAAATAATTTTCATTTTTAATAGTCGTTTTCTCCTCAGAGTCAAGTTGTACATGATTTCGAAATGCTTTAAAATGAAATTAAACTCATAACGAATTGTTATTAACAATATCATTGACGTCTTCTGAACTTGATGAAAGTTTAGAAATCATTTAAGGTATACAATTAAATCTGAGTTTTATTATAAGGAAAAATAGAGTTACAATGAGAAGACGACTCTCGTCCTCTTGATCTTGCCTATACAATAAATATAAGTCAATCGAGACATGAATTGTTTTAATGGTTGATACGTTTTCGAAAATTGACTTTCCTCGTTTCATCTACGTTACATAATTAAAAAGAGTTATTATCTAGTTACGATCAAAAAATGATTCAGTAGGAAAGGAAACTGTATCATCAAACTTTACATTAGTTTGAATATGGAATGTGGAGATTTATGAAAATGAATTATTGTACTTCGTGAAAGTTGTGAGATGATTAATTAATTTCAATTTGTGTCATCATCTAATGTAATTTAAGAATAAAGTTGTAAATAAAAAAATAGAATTTTGTATGATTTCAACGAGTGACTCCAGTTCCACTGTGTGAGTTTCTAAGAGAAAATAAATGCGTAATAATTAACCTACCTAACTTATATTGTATTTACCAATTAAAATTATATAATTGTAGGAAGAGAAAGTTCGGAGCAGAGGAAATAAATATTATTAATGTAAATCAGCGAAATGCATCGTAACTCGTAATGTGATGATATTTTGATTTAATCAATAAATACTCTGTACTATAATATACATGAATACACTGATAATAATTACGTAATAATTATTAAAAAATAATAATTACAGTTATTCAAAAAATGTGAATGTAAATTCTGTGGTCGTGTGCCAGTTTCAACTCTCCATTATCAATATCCACTCCAGTAGTCAGTATGAGTAAATATAAATTACAAACAAAAAATAAATGTATATTTAACTAAAAATATTCTATAATAAAAAACTTATAAATATATTTAGGGAATAATTAATATTATCTGTTCGTAGTAAATGTCAAAAAAAAATTGAAAAATTCTCTCTCTCTCTCTCTATACTGCTACATAAGTACATCCGAAATTTGTAAAACTGGTCACTCCTCAAATAATCTCAAATTACAATTCATGATGAAAGAAAGAGAAAATGAAAGAAAACGGAAAGTTGAGAGAGAAAGTTAGAGAAAGCAAGAAAGAAAATGTATTAATGCATGCAGAAAAATAAAATAAAAATAAAAATTCCGTAGCTTAAATATATTACCTACTATACCATGTAAAAATTAATCAATTATTTAAATAAAATGAAAATTCTGAGTGTAAACAGGATAATAATGATGAGATTTGAGGTGTAGCAAAACATGTAGGATGAATTTAAAAAGTGAGACGCAAAAAAAAGATCTGGACAATAAATTGGACTATTTAAACAAAAAAAAATGTGTGATTTCTTTCCTTACAATTTTATTCCATAATTTTGAAAATTAAGTAATTTTTGTACCACATGAGAGACCATCTTAAATTATCGTCATGATTGATGAGATTTTGCATTGAGTCTATGACCAAGTTTCTTGTGTCCATGTTTTCTCTTGAGATTCTTGTCAATGTTGATCATTTCACTGTCCGTCCTGGAAACACTTCCGTCTACGAGGAGGAATTCAGTCCCCTTTCCATTCTCTGAGTTGTCCCTGTAGACACCCAACAGAGTCATTTGTTTTTATTTTATTACTAGCCAAACCTCCATCAAGAGAATTATTGACGGCAGTTTGAAGTGAAAAGGTTACTTTGTCATTTCCATACTTTATTCCTGAGAAAGTAATAAAAGGAAAATGTATTAATGCATTGCTGTCCTACAGATAAACTCGTAATAATAATCAATTAATTAATTAAATAAATATTTACCAGGTTGCGAGTGAGGGGCAGAAACATCATGTGCTTTTTTTGGAAAAATCCAAGTTGCCTCTTGACCTTGAACCTTTCCATTGTCTTCCTTTCTCCTCTCCAAATTCCCATCCTTGACTTCTTCCTTTTGTCCTGGACCATGACCAGAAGAACCACCATCAATTGCTAAGGACTTTGGAACATTAGCTTCCTCCTCTGGAACAGGAGAATGATTATCTACTTGGGGTTTTGTAGGTCCTCCAGGTTTTTCTGTCTGAGTTCCAACATCCGGTTCTTCTGGTTTTTCCTTTCCAGCTTCTGGTCCATCCGCATCTCCAAGAATTGACAGAGCTTTTTGACATTGGGTTTCCAGCTGTGAATTTGTATTATTGGAGATCTGAGCCTCACTCCTGACTACTCCTGGAGGAGGTGGAGTTGAATTTGGCCCTGGACAATTATTATCTGAATTGACATGGTCAGCACTGATTTCAACTGCAATGAGGAGGATCCATATAAAACCGAATAGAATTGGACTGTCCAGGATAAAAACTGTTATCCAACCAAGGATGGGAAGGGCCACGAGTAGACCGAATTTGACATAGGGATTTAATTGACCATTTTCACGGCCTAGCAAAATATTCACGGTGCAATTGAGAACGTCTGACATTATTTTTGAATTTAGGAAGAAAGAGTTAGTGGCTAATTACAATTAAGTCTCATGCATACTTAACTGATGGCTTCAATTATCATTGTGTCTTTGTAGTCAGGAGGAAGTAAACTAAGGCCAAACAAAGGTCACCATGACATTTCTCTCTGCCTGTCAGTGTCAGTGCACAGCCACGAGAAATAATTTTGTACGAAAAATGTAGAGGAATTTTTGGAGTGTACAAAAGAATTTTTATTTGAAAATCATGTCAGAATAAATTTTGGATAATAATTTGAGTTCAGTCATCCATGACATACTTTCTCTTGAGATTCTTGCCAATTTTTCGATGACTATCCCAGAATCCCAATCTTTGGAATTGTTTCTCATTCAGGATTTGTGAGTAAGGTTGAACAATCTCAATGTCCGAGTCGACATCCGAGGAATCTTCTGAATGGTCCGACTCATCCGTGTCTTGGATTCCACTGCTACTACTTTCCCTTTCGTCAGTCTCAGTCTCCGTCTCTGTATCCTCAACTGGACAACAAGTCTCAACTAATTTTGACTCTGTATTCTCTCCAGTCATTTGAATTTGGTCAGTCATCCTCGATTTGTGTGGTTGTTCTTCTCCTACTATCCCTTCTTCTGTATGATCTGAGATTGTTCCTGAGGTCAAGGTCATTTCATCCTCTTCTTCTAGCCAATAGATTTGACAGAAGTAAGCCAGTCCACAAGAAATGAGGAACATGACAATCCATGCCCAACCAATCAGATGAAGATTATGTGAAATGGCAAGGATGACCTTACTCAAACCGTAAGTCATGAAAGGACCCAAAGCCATCAACAGAATAATGGACGTTGTCACGAGTCCTGTTTGTAAAGATGGGAGGAGGGCCAGAGAGGAGACTTCTGTCCCCGGATTTTCATTTTTGTTGTCTGGTAGAATTGGGGTGACGGGATTTTCGATCGGAGTCACAATGATGGGTTTCTTTTCTGTGGAGGACTCTTCTAGATTTTCATTCTTTTGATCAATGTCCATTTTGGTTCGAATTTAGAATTTTGATTCCCTTATCCTCTATTTAATTGTAATTAGGCGTACATGTGGAATGGTTTGATTTATCTCAACAAATCACACCTGTCCTCATTGAAGATTGGAAAGTGGAAAAAGTTGAAAAATTTAATGGAATCAAGGCCCTACATTAAAAATTTATTATCAAATAGTACTCTGCTAACAGGATGCCATGACAAATTTAATTAAGTAATTGTAATTTAGGTTAACAATTTGTACAACTCTCAGTACAGTTGATCATTTGTTCCGGTATTTTTTCAATTGTAGAATTGGACACCATTACAAAAATTGTTTTGCGTGTGTCTGTCTGTGTCTGAAAGGGAAATTGTTCTTTCCATTATATATCCGCAATAAATATAGCAAATAAAACTAATTGCTACATTCCTTGTTTAAACAAGACCGTCATTCCTTTTACTTTGACATAAATAGCCTCATGCAGGGGGAACCCATTACCCACAGACACACAGAGTGACACACACACATTTCCTGGAATGCCGATGCAATATATTGCATCTTATGCTTCATTAGTTATCCACAAGAACCCTACCTGCACAGAGAGCATTAAGAGGGGGTAAAATCAGAAAGGATAAAATTTATGCGAGACCAAGGGAAGGGAAAGTTGTGAAAGTGAAAGCCCCCCAGTCACGATAGTAAAAGTCCTGTACGCTTTCTTTCTCTCCCCCACATTTCTAGCAGAATGAGAAACTACCTGGAAGAAACAGGATTGTATTATGAGTCTGGTACATTTAATACTAATATGCATCACAATAGCATGACACTGGTAAATAGAGAAAGTCCATTTTTGAACGTTCATACACATAATAACTAATATGCAAGGAGGAGGAACAGCTTTATGCACAAAATGTACACACAATTCCAGTTTGTGTAGACGAAAAGAATCAAATAGGATTTCTCTCTATTTTTCTCTCTCTGTGTGCGTTATACAGTAGTGTAGACCACAAAAGCCTACCCGGATGCATTGATTCTTTGAGTTTTCTCTCCTTTTTTCGGCTCCCCTCGGTTTTTCGCATTATCAAGAACATTTTCTCAACATATCTACTTTCTCCAGCCTTACATTTGTTAGTTACACTATAAAAGAGAGAGAGAGAGAGAATGGATGTACGAAAAATTATAATGAGTCGAAAAGTTTTACAAATAAAGGTTTTAACCTTATGAACCAATACGTGTCCGTGTCCTACTAAAACCATATTGTATGAACACTATGAACCACTAAGGGAAAGCAGGAAGGAGTGAATTTTGAGGAAGAAGGAAAGAAAAAGAGTCAAACTTTCTCTCTCTCGCACTTTTCTCTTTTGCTCTACTTTTCCCCGGTTCTTGCCTCTCACTTGAACGGACATCAATATGTACATGTATGTATATTGTATGTTATGCATGCATATTATGGGCCTGTCTGTCAGTCCCTTCCATCGTCAATCGGTGAAGGTGACAGTCAGTCTACCCGGGTATCGTTAGTAGTAAACACACATAAGAGAAAGAGAGAGAGAGAGAGAGAAAGCCCGAAAACGCACTGATGGATTTACGGGTGACGGGCCACGACCGTAAAGCGTAATAAAAAAACAATCTCTCTCACTCTCCTCGCCTTTTTTATATTTGGGTGGTCCAAAGTAGTTTTATCGGGAGATATCAGTCAACCGAGTGCAATTCCCTGAGCTCCGTTCAGCTCCACAACAACACAACGTCTACTCTTCTGCTCCTTGTTGACTGTGAGGGTGTGTGTGTGTGGAGAGAGGATCTGATAAAAAGTGGGAAACAGTGAGTCCAGTCTGGATCAAGATTAAAAAATTTTGTGGTGTAAAAATATTCAACATTTTCATTGATAAGTTCAAAAGTCTTAAAGGAAGAGTTCATCAAAACTCCAATTCTGTCACGGATCTCGATGTTGTGCCAAAATGTCAAGAATACCCAGTCGCACAACAAATGTGATTAATGTGAAAATTTTGGCTCTTCTTTCACTTCCCTTTGTCAACATTTTGACTAACAAGCTGGACAAGAAAAAAAGGTATGTAGGATTTTTATGAAGGCGCCAAATAATGTCAATATTGACAAATGATTATTTATTGAGCGTCTATTGTCCAAATGTCCCAAAGAATGTGGATTGTGGAGGAATATAATTAACTACATAGAGATTTTATGCTTGTGTGTGTTAACATTGTTTGTGGTCACACCAAATGGTCACGACCAGTAGGAGACTAAAGATGTGCACACCTTTCCAGTAACAAAGGTCTTAGTGTCAAAAAATCCAGAATATCATCATTATCAGTAGAATGTTTATTTACAATTTATTCTCAGACACATGAAGCTCTACACTTTACTTCATAACCCACTTCAATTGACTGGTCTAAGTCATAGGTCATAGCCTACATTGAAATATTCCATTTACTACTTAAGTACTCTATGAGTTTATTGATTATTTTTTGAAAAACTCATCAATGATGAATTCATAGCCTCCATCCCCCATTATTTATTTATTTTACTACACATACTTCACAGCCTCATGTATGTATTTTTCTCGTTGTTGTGCTGTGTTTCCCAGGAGGAGGGAAGGAGAAAGGAGAAATTCTTGAGTTGAACACCCATTTTTCACGACATCCATCTAACATTTTGTTTTTACATGTGAGCGCATGAAATTTTAATCTAATTCTTTCATTTAAACACGCAAAGTACAAGCCAACCACTTTTTTTGTTTTTTGCTTTGAAAAAACTAAGTACTACAGGCAGTACATGCACAAAAGTTTTGTACTTTTTTATACTTTCTTTTTTTGAATGGGGAGAAAGGTCAAAGAGAAATGTTAATAATCCCCCCAAAAATATTTTTTAGGTCTCACTATTATCCAAATGTATGACATTAGACTGTAGAATGCAGGAGTAGAGGACATTGGAATTCGGTCTCATTCCCAAAAGTGGTCAATCCTTTTGTGCATTGCCCTTCTTTTTTTTGTTTCATTTTTAATGGTCCTTGCATGCTGGGTATTACCTGTAACAGGAATAATATGACACAAGTACAAAGGGGGTTGTGAGTGTGGGTCTACCATAATATTATGTACAACTTTGTGTTCTTTGGTTTCCTTATCCCTGTCCTCCATTCATTGATCAATTAATAAGAGTGAGGGGAGTTCAAAGTGAGTAGGACCTGGAAATTGTGGATGGACAGAGAGAGACCCATCGTCGTCACTCGGGGAAGTGTAAAGGGGGAAATTAAAGGTGCTGGATGCATAAAACGAGTATGCACCCCACATTGGATGTATTTTGTAAATACCCGGGATAAAAACGAGTAGCTATGTACTAGTATATTATTTTGTTATTATAGCTATACGGCCATCCATGAATAATAAAGTAATCAGAGTGGAATCAGTCCAAGAAGTGGGTCGTCCATTATCCTGTATGTGAATTCATGGCTGTCATGAATTCAGGAGGGCTGGAACAAAACAGACTGAGTCAACCGAAACCAGAGCACCACCAGACAACAACAACTACAGTACCAGCAACAGAGACAAAAGTCCAACAACAACAACAAGAGGAGGGGGAGGAGGAAAGAGGGAGAACTGAGTTCACGAAGAAAGTGAAAGTCGATCCGGGACAGGAACAGCAACAAAAACGAGAGTTGTGGACTGGACCTGGTTCTCCTCCAGTCGTGTCGTCATTGAATCAAAATTTTAGTTTGACAACCATCGTCCCCTCATCGTCATCAGTTGTGAGTTCACCACGACTGGGGACACTACCAATTTTGTCCTCGTCGTCGGAGGGACAACGGCAACAACAATATTCTACTTTGGTGAATACAAAATCTAAGCCACCCAACGAGAACCAGCAAAGTAGTAGTAATAATATTATCTACCCTTTTACCTACTCCCTCATTTCAGCCGCCTGTTCCCCTTGTATCCCGTACCGGTCAGAGATATCCCGAAATATTGACACATCCTCCTCAATTTTCTACACCGTCCCGCTCCCAAAAAAATCCGCTCCCGGGTATTTACTCGGCACGCCGTCCATCCTCAAACCATCCTTTCGACAGTTGGAAGAACCTACGAGATTGTAAGTTTTCCTTTCTCTCTCTCTCTATTTTTTTGCAATCTACTCAATTCACGCAAATTTCTCTTTCTCTTTATTCTTCTATAGAAAAAGTTGCCAACGCTCTGTTTGTCTACTATCGATCCCTATCTTTGTGTGTGTGCTATTAGGAGATTAGTACATTTGTAATAATATTTCAGTTTAAAAAACCCCCACATATATTATACTACCTGGTGTGCCTAGTACGTATACTCTTTTGGGTAAACAGACAAACAGAAAAGAAACCTGTAATGTAGCCTCCGATAATTTAATCCGACATTCTTCGTTTAAAAATAATAATTGTGTGTGGTAACAAAAGGTAGGAGGGATATTCTACTGTGTAACAGTAGAAAACATTTGTTCTTCTCATTCCACTTGATTAGTCTTTGTTCCTCTTGACCCAATAATTTCTACTGGACGATATTCTTATTCTACTCATACATTGAATAGGGAGTGTGTAATGCATGAATTATATTACGTGGAAATGAAGAAATCCAAAATCAATCCTGGATTATAAATGAGAGGGGAGTTATGGACAAACGGAAGAATACGCAGTGAAGATGGAAAGAATAGAATTTCTTTCATGTCCAGTACGCGTGCAAAGAAGTCACTTTTTTATAAAAAAAAAAAAAAGAGAAGAGAAAGTCTCATTGTAGGACATACGGATGATTTAGTAAGGTCACCATTCATCCAAGCCATTTCTCTCAGACGAAAAGTTTCAGGTACAAAATAATTTACATCAGATAGTACAAGAAAACAAAAGAAAGACAATTTTCTTTTATCATCGTACATAATCTCAAAAAAGATTGAAGATGTTTCAAACTGTCCATGACAATTTTTGTCCCTTCCGTTCCATTCCTCCACATTAAACTCAATTAAGAAATTACAACTGACACGAATATTCTCTCAGTTGGTCATTGGTATGAAACAATTTCGATAAATGTCCTCCTTGTTATTTTCCTCTTAAATCAATTGTCCACCCAATTTCCTCCTCGCCGTGTCTTTTTTTCTGTTTCTCCACAGACAGAAACATCAAGACAATATGAAAAAAAAAGAGAAAAAGGATTGTGTAAAAAGACTTATTGCGTTACGATAGTACGAAAAGAGGACCCTCTTTCACATCACTTACTACATTTTGATGTGATGTGATACGATATTTTTGGATTTGATCGATCATCCTAGGATCCACTGACAATGTTCAAAGTTGATTAAGGTTAAAAGAAAGAAAAACGAGACAATCGATTTTTTTTCCTTGTTGTACAATCTCAAATTTATGTTACATGCCTGCGACAAGGTTTCCAGCCTGACAGACTACTCCCGGGTTTCACTCTCCACTCATATTTATTGGTTGATTAGTCAAGAGAGGAGAAGAGGAAGGGAGTAGGTAAAACCTGTTAAAATACTAGTTAAAATTGGATGAGGAAATGAATTTATATTTAGCCTACTATTGATTTTTTTCATGATCAAATCAAAATGGATTAAACTGTAATTTGTTTCCTCTCAACTATTACACACAGTGCAGTGGCATGGCATGGCAGTGGAATTGAAGGGTTGTCTGTGTACCGTACATAAGTACCTGTACAAATTCTCTCCAGACTTTTCCCCCCTCTCTCTCTCTCTCTTCTCAGTCTCACCCGGGTTAGGGTGGGTTGACTGGATGACGTGTCACCCCTAAAAATATTTTATTTGCTCCTCTGTTTTTCGGGGACGTAACCAAGAAACTAAAGGTTATTATTATTCTTTTACTCTCTGTCCCTCTTACTCCATTCTACTGTACATGGGGAATATGATTGCATACCGTGACTGCGGACTTATATACGAGGTCTTGTCATATTACATGACATATGTGTACATATGTAATGTGTACAAGAGTGCACACACACTCTTCTGGCACATATTGATGTGTGTGTAGGTTGTACAACTACAGTACTATGTAGCTACAGTCACAAAATATCCGGGTATCGTATGTATTGTACTTGGATTTTTCGGTGCCGGGTCCACGTCGTCGTTCAGTCCTCGTTCCTTGTCTTAGAGTGGATCAAACAGGAAGAGGAGACAAACTCTGGAGAGACAGAAAAGTGTGTGACAACCCTTTAGTTTAGTTTAGAATAATAATATTTTCCCATTATTTGTTATTGTGGGAGATCATTAAAGAGTGGAAGTTGTTCAAAAGTTCTTCACATGGAAATTCAATATATTGGATTGTCTATTCTTCAAGTCTTCAATTTTTTTCACACTCTCTCTCTCCTTCAACACAACAACAGTCCAAGTGTGTGTAAAGTTTGTCGAGTTTTAACTGTTGACAGGGGATAAGAGAGAAACCAGAAGTGTGAGTGTGAAAACTTTACCTGGATTATATCCGTTTTCATTTTTTCATTCCCATCCACATCAATACTTGTATCATAAATTATCCAGACCCCTTCTTCTCTCTCTCTCTCTCTCTCTCCATATAAATACAAAACAGTCATCTGTATTCTTTTCTTCTTGTCCATTTGATAATACACACATACGCGTTATTGATTCGAGAATATCACACTCTGAAGGAATACTTTTGTGTGTACACTTTCAGGCTTTTTCTTTGTGTGTGTGTGAACCTTCTAGAGGAGGGAATGAAAATTAAAATTCTCTTTCATTTTTCATATTTTACTTGATTGCAGTATCACAGCCTTGTCGAAGGCTAAACAAACATCACCACCAAATATTTATACTCCGCCTCTTCGCCTACTCAACAATAAGAATAAAATAAAATTGAAAATTGTGGAATCGGAAGAAGCCTCATCCAACCAGTCAACCCCTCCAACTGAGAGGAGTGTCAGTAGTGAACCAAAGACTAATTTTGTTAGTCTGGCTCATCAAAGGAAATTAAAACAAGGGTAATAGAAGAAGAGTAGTGTAATATTTCAAACTTTTCAAATGTGAATATACCAATGACAAAAATTTTAATTTTGATAGATCTACAATGCCTTTACGTGTTCGGATGAGTAAGATAATTTTTTTGACCTTTTGACCACGTACTTGTTTGCGAAGTCTCGTTCGTGACGAGACAGTCATTATGAATGCTTTATCTGTGTAGCTAACAGAGACAAAGTGTTGACAGAAAATAATTTGAACATATTCAGTTAATATACATCAATATCACGTAGTGAAAAACTCAATTTGTAAATATACAACAGTATAGTTTCAGTACCAATTGCCCATAGGATGAGGAGGAGGGAGAGTCCCTGGAGCTAGTCTCTGCAAATTATTCATGACAGGATGGTGGTACACGAATCCAACCAAATTAGGGATGATACTGCCATTTATTTTTCGTCCAAAGTTCCTCATGGTAGTAGACCACCTTATCCAATGTTGAAGATTGATTTGAGGCATCTGTACAAAATCACAATTATTTCTCTCTCTTTTAATACTTACTCATGCTGAAAAGTTTAGAGGAAAGGAAAACAAATCTTACATTTTGAGCAATCATGGCCAATCTTTTGTCCGCTATGTCCAGACCTCGTTCATCCGTCTCATTCAATGGCATAGTATTTGTTTTATTCCTTAAATCTCCTGCATAGATTGGCTCGAGAGTCTCAACCAAATGAGTTGTTTGGTTTTGAACTCGTCTGGGATCCAACACACCACCCAAACTTACCACCCTAGTTAAAAAATTGAAAATGTGTTGTTGTTGTATATTCACAAAGAGAAACATTTTAGAGATGAGAATAATATTAAACTCACATTATATCAATTCCAAACCCATCCTGATCACCAATACACAAAGACCTAATTTTTTTTCGAGTTATCGGATGAGTAGATCGACAAATAAGACATGACAGAGTTCGGAAGCTGTGGGAGCCGTAACCTCCAGAGTCTAGCATAAGGTAGTCCTCAAAATAATTAATAAAATTATTTTGAGTCAACTCGTGACAAATCCCATCTGCCTCCACTAATAGCTGGAAATGAGCATTTGTCCTGACTTGAGTCCACACTGAAATGAAATGTTAGAAAATTGATTTAGCCATTTATATATATAAATACATATAAAGTACTTTTTCAAAACAAATAGTAATGGTTCACATCTCATTTCAAAATCTTGTGGTAGCAATGTTGTTGCAGGAAATGTGAGGGAAAAATTTTGCCATCCGTGATCAACATGATGATAATCTAAAGTGACATGAGGTCCACTAATTCTGACCGATCGTGCACAGTGAGTAACGACAGGGAGTCTATTCCTAGGAACCTATAATGTGTATACAACATGGCAATTATTTAATGCAATGAATGAAACATTACTGTAGACATTTAGAATCATGATTACTATTCATTTATTTACCTGGAATTCATTGGCTAGTCGACACAAAGATTCGTCAACAGACCTCTGATTAATCAGATCACCCATCTCTAGGTTGTGTGCCAAAGGTCACGAAGTGTCACAGTTTGATGCAAATTCATTCTTAGATGTAATTCAACAGCTACACAGGCATCCAGGGTCATTTTGATTGCGTCTTGAGGGATATTCCAATTCAGTCCTCCATAGTTAAAGTTGTTGTTGTACGTCACAATGAAATTCCACAATGAGTTACTTGTAGCAGTGTCAATAATTTGTTGGTTATTATGTCACAATTTCGTCTTGCCGCCAACAAATTCAAAAAAATACGAACATTTGCCTCCCCAGTGCAAGTGGTCAAGACTTTTCAGCAGAGATAGTTTTATTAATTAAAGCGTTAGCTGAGATTTAAATAAATAAACACTGTTTGGCCGTCACCTCCCTGCCTTTATTTGGTTCGACACATACTCAGCTAGTAAGGTAAGATTTGTATTTCAATTATTTGCGTATTATTTTGACTACCAATTTCGTCTTGTGAATTTCGTCCATAAAATCATTTATTCATTCAATGCAAATAATTATGATAAAATTGTCCGTTCCGTAGAATGGCAAGTGGTGGTAGTTCCACTCCTCCTCCCGAGGATGACAAAGAAAAGGAGAAGAGGACTTGGAGTACCAAAAAGAGATTCGAGGTTGACAGAGACAAGTTGGCTGGAATTTTATCAAGTAGATTGGCTAAGAGTATTGTTCGACTCTCCAAATTGGAAACCCAAGAAGGGTGTTTACCCGTCAATCTAATGGAAATGTTTGGAACTGAGGATGAGGCTGAGATTGCTGCTAAACAATTTCAAAATTTAAAGATTGTTGAATCACGTAATTTTTGTTTGTGGGAGGGATGCCGTGACCCAGCTGACCCGGAGGAGGACAAGGAGAAGAAAAGAAAATTAGTTTTCTCTTCCCTCAAATTATTAGCTGAGGTAAATTTTTTATTACTCTCTTTCCATTTCATAATGATGTATTTTATCTTTTTAAATTAGAAACTCATCCTTGTTTTTTTTGCTTTCTGTAGCATGTTCTGAATGATCATCATACTGGTGATTTAATTTGTCGCTGGACCAACTGTCCTCTGAAAAGGAATAAAATGCAGAACACACAGAATTGGCTTCACCATGTGTGTGTCTGCTTACAATTTGATCGGTACGTGTGTGAGGTATGTATATTCTTTGGTTTCAAATTTATTTCACATCCACAATCGAATCAATGAAAAAAAAATTTACGGTTTGTCACATCACTTTGCTTTCATATACAGCTTTGCGGAAGATGTTTTAGGAGAGAAGACTACTCTACTACCTTACACACATGACCAGTCACTCTGGACAGAAGAAGAATGATTATTGGGAGACAAGGCAATTAACAGAGCCTCCTTACCAACCACCACCTCCAGTCATCCGACAAGTAAATACAAACAGTACCATCCGGTTTAGAAAAATTGTTCGACAGCAGAAGAGAGCAGTTCATCAAATGTGCCTTCATTTTGCCTGTAACAAACAGTCACAAAGGGGTGACTACTGTAGTGTTCATGCTAAGGATACACACATAATCTGGGACATTGTTCCTCCTTCTCCCCTCTATTCTTTTCAAGATCCAACAAAAGCAACAGAAGGAGATTTTTACTGGAGAAAGAGTCTCTCTCAATCTGATGGAAAGTGGAAGAATGTGTGTGCTCGAGATGATTGTTTTATGCCACTGAATCAATATCAACTTCCATTCTGCTCTCAAAAATGTAAGCAGCAGTTTGAGTGGAAACTTAAAATCCAAGAGGAAGGAGAAGCGGCTATTACTCTACTCCCCGGTACCTCTGTTCGACTTATGGAAGTTGTCAATTTAACACCTGATTATTATGGACCCCGACTGAAACGACTGAATGACCCTCTTGTCAAGAATAGTATGAAGTATGTGAAATTCAGAATGGGAAGAAGTGGTTGGGATCCACTTTGTCATGTTGTTGGTTGTAAGATCCTGGAAAGAACTTGCCATCGCAAGGGAAATATGCACAAGGAAAGCCATGTCAAAGTCGAAAACTCCCCCAGATTAATCTTCAAAGATGCTGATGACCCTGTGTATAGCCAGTCCGTTCCTAGCCAGTGGACAAAAAATGATGAATACTGGACTAGGCGTCGTTGGACTGACGAATCAAAGTGGCAAAAATTATGTTGGAACTGGGACTGTAACGAAAAAATTCACAGAGAGGGATTCTGCTCAACCTGTAATAATACGACGACTCTCCCTCATATGACAACAGTTACAGCAGCAACCCATAAAAGGCTACGCAGCTAAAGTTCTAGCGGTCATTCAAGGGAGAGTAGACCATGAAAAAATGCTCATTGATGCACGTATTATTCTGAAATAAATTTGTATCTTAGATTTCCCTTCTTCGTAAAAAGAAATACTGATAATTTTCTTCTTGTTATTTGTAATTTTATTTGAATAAGGGCCAGTGGCTACATCAACTACTTGCATAAATAAATAAATTGATTGATTGAATTTTCTCCTTGTTTTTTTTCTCAATTTGGTCCTGTCGTTATAAAAACTTGTTTTTTAATATATAGGTAATACACACTACTACTACACAGACACCAGCTCAAAAGCAACACAGACTGAAGAAGAGTTGACCTCGGCTGAGAAACGTCGGAAGAGCAGTGGGGCAGGTGTGTCAAATTCTAGAACAAATTCAGCTCGTCGAAGTGGAATTGAAAAGATTGATCGTTCCACTTCACCATTGTCTACTTCACCAATCCTTCAATTATCATCAGCTCAGTATTTGAAAAAAATTGAAGATTTGGAAAAAATCACGGGTAATCTTTCTCCACATAATGTATTGATGCTTACATTTCAAAAATAGACGCTATACTTAAATTCTATTTTAATTTTGTAGGTCATTTTGTCATTCAACGGTTCTTCACTCGGACTGACCAAAATTTTGGAACATGGCTGGAACAACAACTTGCAGCCCAGCAACAACAGTCAAATAGTTCCAAGACTGAAGAAATAGGGAAAACTGTTGAACTGGAGGAGGGAGGAGGAGATGATATGATTATAATCGAGTCTCAAAGTGAAACCAAATCAAAATCTGGAGAGATTGAGTCTGATAATCAAAATGTGCCACTAACTTCACAGCCACTACTTCCCCTTGTCCCAACTACTGCCACCAATGACCCCGAGAAACCTCAACCCTCGCTCATTGAAGACAATGAAATAATTGATGAAACGCAACAATTAGAAAAGGATGAGGATGAGGAGGATGGGAAGGAGAAGAAAGAAATTATTGAAATAATCCCCTCTGCTCCTCCCATCTCCTCTCTAGACTTGTTAGAAGAGTTAGAACAACAAATAATCGTACCAGAACAACAACAACAATGCCAACAATTAAATCAGGGTAGTTCAGACATTGTGATTCTTGTGGATGAAGAAAAGGATGCTCCACAAATCTCAGACGTCCCTCGCCCCCCGGTCATTGACGAAATGGAGGATGTCATTGAAGACTTGTTACCCATGGACAATCCTCCTGAAGAAATAATAATTATCCCACAACAAGAACATGTCACAGTCCGGCTAGAACCTTTGGGTGAGGGAAACGAAAAAGTTGAGGAGGAGGAGAATCAAAAAGGAGGAGGAGAGGAAGTGGAGGAACCCTTAATAAAAGTAACAACAACAACAACAAATTCAATACAAAGTCGAGAGAAACAGTGCAAATTGTCGGATGTAGTTCCTTGTGAATGTTTTGCAAAATTTTTTTTTCATGAAGAAAGTATTGCCAAACTACTCATATCTTTCTCACCCCGTACTTCCACTCCAATTACAAATACTATTGATAATTCCTCTTTCCCTACATCCACTGCCACTGAACAAGCCATTGACCCTTTAGAGTCCTTTGAAAAATTCGAAGAAGCCCTTCAAACCAAGAAGAGTCATACTAGTAGTACTAATAATGGACAGACTGGGAGACGAAATAGTGGAAAGAAACGTCCAAAAATAAAACATTCTGGTTCACTTCCATGTGGGAGTCTTCTATTCCCCTCCCTTACCCTGGAATTGGACCATAGTGTCACTGTCATGTCCATGTCAGGTCAGAGTCAAAGTCAGTCGGGTGATCAAGAGGGGGGAAGTGATGTTTTCCCATTCCAATTTGCAAGTCCTCATCTCCGTCATATAAGGAAAAGTAATTCTGTGGACAGTTGTCTTGGGACAGACATGAGTAGTATCAAAACTAGTAATGGGAGTATGACAGGTCATCCAATCTCAGGTCCTGGTAAGGCTGGAGGTTTCCCAGAAAATTTGGACATGTCCCAAGACTCTCATTCCCATTTGGAAGATTTGAAGGCGAGTATCGAGGAAGAAGTTATTTCGAATAAAGATTCTGGACTCGGTGGATCAGGTGGACGATCAACTAATTGGTATGGTTCAGCGGATGTGACTCAAGAACCTGAGACCATCATGGAGACACAGTGTACTAGTCAAGAAGGGATGATGACGATGATAAGTGGTGGAGGAGGACCTTCCCTCAAAGTTGAAGAGAATTTACCATCCATTGAAAAACTTATTTTCCCTTCAACCTCCTCCAGAAATAATAATCAACCTAGTATTAATCAGAAAAGTTTGGTGCTGGAGAAGAGTAGTAGTAGTAAAAATATTATACGTGATCGTGAGATTTACTCTGCCGACTCGGACACAGAGTCAGAAATTATTTTGTCTGACCAAACATCGGTTAGGTCAGGGGCTGAGTCGGACACAGAAGATGACACAGATGGTGGGGATGCAGTTGCAGACCGACAAAATCTTGGAGATGACGATGACAACGATGAGGATAATACAGATGATGATAAAGACAATGCATTGTTGGCAAGGATGGAACTGGACAATCTGGATAGTATGGAGAAACCTTTGATCCGAACGACATGTACACAAACAAATCGTTCACTTTTTTCATCTGCCTGGTCCAATGCTTCTTCCTCCACATCTACAACAACAAATGGTTCGGCAAGTTCTTAGTAAGTAACGTTCACTTTTTCTTACAACAATGCAGTACATGGTAGTATGTATCAAAAAAATATCATATTACCCTGTTTCTCAAATTTCAGTATTGACTTGGAAGTCATTTCGAAAAAATTACCCACGGGTCCTCCAATAGAAAGACAGAAAAGAAATTATCTTCCATCAAGTTCATCCAGGTCAGGATCACGTAAAATAAGTCCTTCTATATAAAGTAAAAGAAATATTTTTTTAATTATAATTTTTCTTTGTCGTATGAACACATTTCTATGTCGTCTGCCCCTCTCTCATCGCATCTCATCACTCTTTGTCAATCCAGTTTGAATTTTGTTAATTGTAGTATGAATTTTAGTATGAATGTCAAAAATGACGAGTCAAAATTTAAAATGAGTGTCAGTTTACCTGGAAATGGTGGAGGAGGAAGGCTGGGACGACCCACCCTGCCAAGAAAATTACAAGCTCTCCATACCAAGAGTGTTAATGACAAGGAACAACGGGATTTACCCGCATTATGGGCCAATGTGAGAAATAGATTAGACTCTAAAGTTAGTGTGGACGCTCCTCCATCCTCCGATCCTTTACCAATGGTCAGAGGAGATGGGATCCTTGGAGAAAGTACTCTACCAACTTCCACCAGAGACAATGGACAGTTGAGACTTGGAGGGAGGAGAGAGGGTGGTTACCAAAGACCCCAACATCATAATCAACACAATCATCAACATTATCTCCAGTCAAAAGTTCATAATGATGATAGGATCAAGAGGTAATACTCCTTAACCACACTCAATCACATAATTACCATAACTTTATATGATTTATATTGTTTTGATCTGTATTAAAAATTCCTAGATCTCTCCAGCGACTTAGTAAATTATTAGACAAGTGAATGATGATGGATGAATGTTCCACTAACATCCATGTTCTCACAAAAAAGTCCTTAATGCTGACGTGCTTTCCTTCAAATGAAAACAACAACCCAATTTTAGACTTTTTATACATTATGTATGTATGACTAGATTAAAATGTTTGTCAATTTTGGGCAGATCGGGTGATCACCTGAATTACCAAATAATGTATTTCAATTAATTAGTACTATTCAGCCTGGCCACATTCCTCACTTGTACAAGCATCTTATGGAGCTGCATTGTGGAGACCGTCCTTAGCTGTTATTACTCGTACATTTTTTCAAATGAGTAACATTATCAAGATTACTCTTAATTCTTGTGTCTTATCATTTTGTTCTGTTTCTTAAACGGAAAAAAAGAATCTTGTCAAAGATGCACACACACTCTATCTATAAAAAAAGAGAAAGAGAAATATTGAAATGATAAAATTTTATCCGGTTATAATAATATAGTAGAAAAATGTTTATGTATTCCGAAATCGACGAGTAAATAAATTACATTTTCTACAAAATTGCATTTTACCAACTGAGCTAAAATCTGTAAAAATCGCTCACTCCACCACATTTTATTACATTGTCATGAACATCATTGTGAAAGCAATTTAGTTTACAGGGGAAAAAATATACTTGACCTATCAAGTCCATTGAAGAAGAAAAACATCAAAATGAAAAAAATATTTAGGAAGACAAAGTTGTCGTGTCCAATTTGTTGATGATAAAGTCTCGCATCTCGAGTACATGTTTCCTTGCTGGAGAGTCAATGAAGGCATTTATAAAGTTTTTCCCATCTTCACCACATTTAGTTAAATTTGTATCCAGAGGGATTTTGCAGATCAGCTCCAGGTTTGTTTCGTTGGCTAATAATTGTCCACCTCCTGAGGCAAAAATCTCTGTACAGTCCTGGAAATGAAGTAATAATAATGCTTGAACATTTATGCTCTAACGTAGTAGTAGTAAAGCTAAACTGAGTCAATATTGAAAGTTTACTTACTTTACAGTTAGGGCAGATAAAGCCACTCATATTTTCGACAATCCCCACAACCTTTAGTCCCGTTTTTTGACAAAATGTTGCTTCCCTGCGAACGTCTCCTACAGACACCAATTGCGGAGTGGTGACAAGAACAGCCATCTTATTTTCAAAGGAACCCAAAGCTTCTAGGACTGACCTTTTAAATTTAACAATGCAATATTGGTCGTGAGTTACAATCTCATCTTTTTACAATTTTAAATGACATATTTTTTCCAAAATTGAAAACGATCAAAAAGTGTTCCCATGCATCATAAGAGACTACTCTATTGGTTGATTGACACGCCAGGTCAGTGGTGTATAATAATTTACTTACATGTGCTCATCGGAAGTTCCAGGCGGAGTGTCTACTATCAGGTAGTCCAAATCGGACCAGTTTACTGTCGTGACAAATTGCTTGATCATGGAATTCTTTTTAGGGCCTCTCCATATGACGGCATCGTTTTTACTTTTTAGGAGGAATGCAATTGACATGACAGCCAGATTCTTGGAATCATCAGTGTATACCGGAATCCATCTACATTCCCATTAAAAATCATTTCACATAAAAAAATATTGGACTTGTGATATTTGCAGATTTCTGACATGCAATGGACATACCCATTTTCAGACTGAGTGACATCGTTTTCACCTAGGCCAAGCATTTGTGGAATGCTGCAATAATTGGACGGAAAAAATCATGTACTTGCATATTAAAATTGAAAATTCTTTAAAATGGATATATAACGACAAAAGTTATTACCTTGGACCACATATGTCCACATCAAGAATTCCAACCTGGGAATATTATTATTTATAAAGTACCGAACAATTAAGAACAATTTGTAATTTACAACAAATTTTTATAGAGTTTTGAAATAATTTTTTACAACAATTTGTACGCATAGTACCCTTTTTCCGGCTGCTACAAGAGACAAGGCTAGTTGACAACTTACGGTACTTTTACCTACTCCGCCTGAAATTTTATTTAAAAAAATAATGGCCATGCAAGATTATCAATGTATACATTGTAAATGAATAGGTAAATAAATTCACCTTTGCCGGATAGCACCAGTATTATATTACCAACGCGTGACAAGTTTTCTGTGCCCATACTTTTGGCTATATTCTTACGTCAATTATTTTTGGAAAACAAAGATAAACTTTAATTAATCCCCATAAAATGAAATCGCAATTATTTTGCCCCGCTTGCCGCCAGTATGTTCAAGCGTGCAAGGACTCCTGTCGCTTCCGCTGCTTTCTCAGTGAGAAAAGAGACGCCGTGAAGAGTGGAAGCCGGAAGCAGAGAAAATGGTCAGTGAGTTTAATTTTCCTGATTTTTCAGTCATTTTCCAAGTTGTTTATTTTACTTTTGTTTCTCTTTTGCAGTGGTTCCATGCCAAGGGAAAGTTGAATCTAGCGACTGAGCCTGAAATCTACGAGTGTTTGGAGGACATTGAGGATGTCGGTGCGTTTGAACATTGGAAAAGGAATGACCCGAACTGTGACCGGTCTAACTGGAGTTTCGGCAACATTCTCAGCTTGGACATTTTCGATGATGTCCAAACTAAACTGTAAGTTAGTTTCACCTTGATTCATTTCCATCCAGTCTAGATCGTGATCTGAAAGTTTTCTCTTTTATTTGTTTTCCAGTCAAGTGGGTATGAAGGTGAATAAAGATACTGATGACTTGCAACTCCGAGCATCATTTTTGTGGACTGTGGCTGGTGGGGATGAGACTGTCAATCTCTCGTACGACTTTTGTGCCATCAAAATGTCGTTGTTGGATCAGAATAAGGACATAACATTTACTCGTTGTAAGTACACACACAAGTTTACAGTTTTCATACAAGTGATTCTTGGACTATGATTTCTAATTTCATTTTCTAAGGTGTCCACCTTCAGTCTTGCTCGATTAATTTCTCAAGATTGCAATGTGCAAAAAAGGCTGGTGAAGATGTGACTTTTGGACAATTTTATAACAAGTCCTTTTGTCAACTGGCTGATGCTCAGAAGATTTGTCAAGTGAGTACTTTGCAGTACGCAGACAAGGATGGAACTCAAGTAGAGAGAATGGAATATATTCCTATGGAAGTTGAATTGATGATTCACTTTGAGACAAAATTTTGTGTCCCGGACCGTGAACAACACGAAGGCACCCTACTATTCATGCTCAAGACAAACGACCTTTCCATTCAAGATCCGCCGTTGAAGATTATGAGTCCAAATTCCGACTTTACTGATGTGGTGTTCAAAGTTGGATATGACTTGAGGGAGGAGTTGACAGCTCACAAGTGCATTCTTGCAGGTGTTTAGACTGAATTTCACTTTGGCTACATTTAACTGTAATGATTTAAATTAGCTGTATAATATACTACTCTTTGTATTATCTCATAGTTCACAGTCCAGTACTTAAAGCAATGTTGGAGCACGAGATGAAGGAAAAAGTCTCTGGAGTCATTGAATTAAAGGATGTGAATCGAGAAGCCTTGTCTGAATTTCTTGACTTTATTTATGGGACCAGTCAGGGAATCACTTGTCCCCCGCCAATGGGACGGATTCGGACTTATTTGGATCTCTTGAAAATCGCTCACCGATTCCAGGTCGAGCCTCTCGTCAAACGCTGTGTGTTGGGTATCGTTGGCAAGCCGAATGTTCGTTTCACCATGCAATCGTCACTGGATGTTTATGCTGCTGGAGTTTTGTATGACATTCCAGACTTGAAAATTCGAAGTCTCCAGAGTGTCAAAAAGTGAGCTAACAATTCTTTCTTTTTAGTAAAAAGTTTTTACTATGAATATCTGTCACATATTGTCACTGATTAATTTACATTTCTTTTCTTCTAGACTCCAGGCAAAGTTTGCTACTCCAGAGGGACAAAATCTCATGGAAACATTTATCCAGACACATGGACCAGCTCTCTACTCTTTCTTCATGGAGATTTACCGAACCATTGATTCAGAGTGATTAGTTTTTTCGTCTGGATTCAAAAATGTAACGTTATGAACGTTTTATCATTTGTTTTTTTTTTTTTAATTCTTTTAAGAATTTTTATTTATCCATTTTATTATTTATATTAATGTTTTCTGTAACCTTATATTGTCATTTTCAAAATGTTTTTTTCTCTATAGTTTTAATTTTAAGTTATATCCTAGCTATCACCAACAACCACTGTCGGCCCGACAGTTGTCGGCTAACTGTTAAAACCATTATTACTTAACTATTACTTATTAGTATATACTATATGGCATTTGATTATAACATGTCTATAGTATTTTATTTCAAGTTTTGATTATACTCAGTCTATACACAGATGTTTTTGTCATCGTTGATTCGAGTTATTGTAAGAGAAAGCAGTATTGTACCTCCAAAGGACATTACTGAAAATCTCAGTGTGAGACTGAAAGTGTAAAAATAAATGTTTAAGCGTTATATCCGGAATACTAAAAATTGTCAGTGTCCAATATATTCTTGAGATATACATATATTGATGTATTTTCGTGCATATTATTTCTGAGAACTATTCTCAAATCTTTACTATCCTTTCCCTTTCTTATTCTGTTCCAAAATGCCAGAATTTTGGCAAAATGTTTCATGAGAATTGGTTTCGCAAATATCTTCAGTGTACAGTATTTTGTCAATTGTGATTGTGAATCGCAAGTTTTTCTGTACAGTACTTGACTACTTGGGGATCTCACAATCATGTTTGTTTTGAGACAGAAGTTTGAACGCAAACAAAGAGTATGACAAATCATAATGGGCTGGTAGTTAAAAGCATTACTGATTACATTATTGGCAGTGGATAAGCTTAGGAAGACTACAGGATGAAAGGTATCTCGTGTTTCGAATTAACATGGACAATGGTCATTCTCCTAGTCACCTGTAAGTCCAGTCTTGAATTTAACAGTTAACGATGACGGTTAAATACCATTCAAAAGCGTTAGACCATACAAAATTTCTAATTCCACTGTTGATTTCAGTGACTGTGTCTGTGAATACTCTGAAGTCGAATGAGATTGCCAAAGAAGAAGCAGATGAAACAAATGGTACTTTGAACAAAATAGTATCGTGTATTTGTTAGGAATCTGGTTTTTTATTAATAATTTTATTTCATGACAGGGAATAAATTTAAGCGAGCTGCAATTGCTGCAGCTCCTGGTCATGGAAAGTCTGTCATTGCTGTTGCCGGGAAATCAGCAGATGAGCTGTCTGACATTATAAATTATCATCTACACTCCCACCACCGAAAGTCAAAGAAAGGATATTCCAAAAGGAAGCATCATCACCGAGGTCATCACAGATCATCATCCTCTTCTAGCTCATCAAGTGAAGGGTCATCCTATTCATCAGATTCTGGAGACAAAGGTTGGTATAGTTATCTTTTACACATAGCTGCATAGTGTGGAAAATCATTAAGTATTTACTGCTTCCCTCTTTAGGAAAAGCCAGAGTGATTATTTCTGAAGTCACAAAGATCATTCCTCCTGCCACAGACACAAGAATACCAAGTCTCTCCATGAGTCCCCCAATAAAAGTGGAACAATTTCAAGGACGGAGCAGTCAGAGTTTGACAATTGACAACAATTGAACAGAAATAAAGTAGCATTACTCAGACTAAATAATCCTTGTATTTTTTTGAACAACAATTTGTGTATTCATTTTTCCCTTCGAATCTCTGTGAAAGTAAAGATCTTTCAAAAAATTTGAGAATAAAAGATTTTAATGCATAATCTTTATCTCAAGGATTGGCAATAATTTAAATCATAGTTAAGACGTCATTTTAAACGTTGTTTATTTTTTTTAGAAATCGATAGTAAAGAAAATGATAATGTGTTACTCAGTTCAACTTCCGTGTCTTCTGTTTATATGCATTCAAGTAGATTGTTTGTTGTCCACAGCATCATCAAGTCAATATGATATTTGAACAATGATGAAAGAGGATGAATTCAATTGTACAGTGTTGACGCACTGACAATTCACTGTACGAATGTGACAAAGAGGACATGGCTTCGTCCTCATCTTTTCGTCATCAACTATGGCGGACTACAATTTGCCTCGTCGTTTCCAGTTAAAAAGAAAATTTGGAATTCTTACATTGTTTTACTACACCATATAAATGACAATGGTCTCAAACTAAATTGTGTGAATCTTTTTAAAATTCTGATTTACAGTACTGTCGACAGTGGCAATTGTGTCAGCGGAGAAAGATCAACAAAGTGACAAAAAATCCTCTTCACCACAATATCAAAATAAAGTAGCCAAGAATTCTGATGAGAATATAGCAATCGCTGTGAATGGAAACGCTGTCCTATCAAATTTGGACAACCCAGCACTAATCAGTAATTTTTTTCGTTTGTTCAGAAGGACATGGCAAGCATAACATGGGTAAAGAGTTAAATTCACAAGAAAAATATTTGACTTGAACGCCACGTGTTTACATTTCGGATTAGTGGCTGCTTCAAATGAAGATTTAACACACAAATCGACGTGAACGGCGTCGAAGTCCATCATGTATATTTGTATTTTTCTACGTAAATGTTAGACTTCGACGCCGTTCACCTTCTTTTCGTATGTTAAATCCTTATGTTTAATAACCATTAATCCTAAAGGAAAACAAGTGGCGTCCAAGTCAAACATTTTTCTGGTGATTTCATCTACTTACATTTTGACCTGTGGAGGTCAAGGGAAGTAATCGCCTTAAAAGTTGTCCATTGATACTAGTCTGGAATTGTTAGGAAGTAGGCGGGGCCAAAGGGGGGAACAGTGAAATGTTTCAAACGGGGCCTCCCTTTGCCCCCTTTGGGCCTGAGGCAATGTCGGGAAAACTGTTTCCGGATCCCTTCCAGGTCTGGAAGGTCTAAGGAAGGTTTCTGCCAAGTTTCAATAACACAATCGAACAGAAATACTATTACCCATGTTATGCCTTGCATGTCTTTTATTCATTTTGGAATAAATTTCTGATTATATCTATTTTTTTTTAAAAACAAAAACTTGTAGGAGTTCTGGGTGGTCATGAAGGTCATCATGGGAATATTTTGAGGAGCAAATTTTTCAAATCACACCATGGTAAATCTCACGGGAAGAAAAAGTCGAAATATGGAGTCTTACACGAAGACGGGATCACATAATCCGTCTTGGCGATTCTGGAGAGAGGGGAGGAAAAAGTAAGTATCGTCTTCAACTTAATATCAAAACAGGGAAGACTGTTTCAGCATCAGACTCATCACACCCTCAAAAAGTTGGAAAAAAAGATAAAAAGAAACAGGAAAAGTCAAGTTCGTCTGAGGAAAAACCAGTGAAAAAGAAAAAAGAAAAGAAGAAGACTCAAAAAAACAAGAAGAAGAAGGATGATTGTCCATAATTTTTGTTCTTTTCAAAATTATACAATTCATGTTGGTAAAAATCCGACAATGTTCTGTAACCAGTGATTTGACTAAGCTAACGAGCACTGAATACTGAAACAAAAGTACTGGAATAATTTAAGCAGTAATTTTCTATCTGAATCAAATAAATCTTGACGCCATTCTTCACTTTCTTTTCTACTTTATTAACAGCTTTGTAGAATGAGTTCCAGTAATTAATCCATGTTATTATTTAGATTATTTACATTTCATACTAAACTTTACTCTGACGGTGAGTTCATATTTTTCAGAATTTGAATGAACCTAATCAGTGAATATTTGACTCTACAAGGAAACATTCTTCACCATGAAAGCATAGTGTGTACACAAGATATGATGTAGCAAAGGATACACGTGTCTCCATGAAACAAGATCATCATGCAGTATTTAATTCAATGTGATTGAAAAACAAGAATGGATTTCGTATGGAATGAACACAGTTAAGAGTTGCTTACATCGTACCCTGTACGAATGTTTTCCAAGAATTAAAATCACTTCCTTGAACTTCATTAGAGATGAATGAAAAAGACTTCATTGTTCTCTTTCAAAAAAACTAATCATCAGATTTAGAGGAGGATTGAATGTGCAAAGTAAACTCAGTCGAATTCCAAACGCTGTCATCATGAAATCCTACATTTTATTCGGTCTTGTCCTTGTCTGTTACATTGGTAAGAGAAATTTAGTGATTTTTTGTCTGAAAAAATTGTTTGTAATTTATAAAATACTCTGATATTATATTTACAGCTGTGTGCAGTGCGGAAGAGGATGACCTCCAGGACGAAATCCAAGGTGACCTCGAATCTTTAGAAGTGGCCAAGAGGGATGTAGAAGAGGCTGATGTTTTCCCCTTGAGAGAAATCAATGAAGGTATACGTTGTCATCATGCATTGTTGTCTTCAATATGTACTTGTATAATACACAATCTAATTTTTGAATGATTAAGAAGAGGGTCCCCAGATTCGTTCCGTAAGAAAGGCCAAGAAAAACAAAAAGAAGAAGGTAAGTAATTATTTATTGTGTATTTTGGTCAGTTTTATTTGAGAGTGTGTCAATCAGATTGTGGTCCAACTGATTTCAGAATAAGTCTGGTTCATCGTCATCATCAGAAAGCAAATCCGCCTCCGGCTCCTCTTCTTCCTCTTCCTCCTCCTCATCTTCATCCTCTTCATCCAGTTCTGAGTCTCAGGAGAAAAAGAAAGGTAAAAAACATAATAATTAAAAGATACAAAACTATTGCCAGAGATGACACACAAAAATGTAAGAGTACTGATATCAATTTTAATTGTACAAAATCCAATAAATTGGTTCAAATTCCAGGCAAAAAGAAGAAAGGAAAGTCCCACTAACAATCTTTGTGACCCCTTTGAAACCTTCACCAAAATCAATGATGATTTCATTCCCTCAAAAAAAGTCTTTTCAATCCATCCTTCTCATCCACTAACAACAATGACAACTATCTTCAACACCTTTCTGTCCGTACTTTAATTTTGAAAAGAAATAAAAAAAATCCAGCTACCTTTGATGAAAAACTTTCTCATTTCTTTTTTAATAATCATCAAAATTAATTGCATCATAAAATCAAACAAAAAACGAGTTTTAAAAAATTCTTTTCATAATTTGAATAACATGGAGGATCCACATAAGGATAAAATAGAGAAGAGAAAACCGGAACGGAAACTGGTCATTATTCTGGAATCCAAAAAAGGATGAAATTTTAACCTTTATGAAATATGAGGATAAAAAAGGAGTTGAGGACTCACCCAAGATTTCCACCACAAATATTTATGACATGGGATGAAGGGTGTCTCACAAAAGTAACCCTTTAAGGCTAAACACCGTGTGTACACAATTTCCTGGTTAACCTTTCGACCTTTTGGTTTAAACCTAGTACTCACTTCCGTTTTTCACCGGTGAAATGGAACTTCGGTGAAAAAAAAATATTCATCGAAGTTGAATTCATCGTGAATAAAATTTTTCCATCGTAATTTTCCCTAATGTTTGTTTACACGGTATTCAACTCCAAAATATTCACCAAAGTTTTGAATAATTTTAATTTTAAATCATTATTTATATTCATGCTTTGTCTTATCTACACAAGGGAGGACAAACATACAAATTAATTTCAGTAATTGCACACACACACACGCAAACGTT